>VUQK01010643.1:0-12630 GCA_015106715.1 Bujurquina vittata | reverse complement strand
GGGGACCAGAAAGGCAAAAAACACACGGGTAGGGCCAAAACCCCGGGAAAAAAAAAAAAAAAGGAGGTTGCCTGTTTACAACTAAAGAGACTGGAGGTGATACAGGAAAGGAACAGCAGAGGATGGGGTTGCTACTGCGGAAGATAGTGAATAGACAGAGAATGAGGTGAAGGGCGACATGGGATCGTGGAGAGGAAGAGGTCACTGAGAAATGCACACCGCAAACACGTTTGATGATCAGGTTCGGATAGTTAAAATGGAATACAGCTGGAAAACCTGGAACTAGAGAGAGTGTTCATTAAGAGAAGCAAATTTGCTTTGGGGTCTTGGAGTGGTATAATGGAATGTCATCCATCTATAGCAGCCTTCAGGGACTTCATTAAAATGTATCAACAAATGCAGATTGGGACTCATTTGGACAATGCATTAGATTCAGCACGCCAGGACAGAATGAGACCGAGCAGCTGTCTTGCTTTGAGGTCCTCTATCACTTTGTTTATGCACAATCCATCCACAGAAGTACAGAAAATTATTGTTGTTGACAGTGTGGCCCCAAAGAAAAATAACTTTGTCTAGCTTGAATAAATATTGGCTCGTCTGCTTGCCTATTGGCATTGCTTTGTGACCCTGTTTAAACATTTTGCTCTACAGGGTGACGCAGTAGTCTAGTCATTTGTCTTTTAACTCTTGCTCTCTATCTCGTTGGCAAATTATCTGAAATGCACAATTTCTGATCTTCAAAACAGCCCCTCATTTGTGATGCAACAGGCAATTTGCCGTCATAAAACAAAGCAGTATTGTTGTGTACAATTTACCCAAATTGCTGCAGCTGAAGTGTATCATTTTCCAACATAAATTACAGTACACAATGCCTGTGTGGTACTTGCTTTCATATGAATTGCAGCACATTTTGTCACATCACAGCCACTTGGGAGCAACAATAGAGTCCTTCGCTGCAAATGTGGTCAATTGGTGCCCCGGTGACTCGCCGCTGATGGGGGCAACACGTATGCCCTTCCTTATGGTGTCTGAGCAAAAACACAGTAGTCAGGGGAACTGGGGCACGGCGGTGGCAGCAGTGCACAACACTCAACTCAGCAGGCAGATTGGGGAACAGCTGCTTAGAGCAATTTGTTTGACAAGTCAGATTGTTGAGGCTGGAGAGAAGGGCAACAGGACCGCTTCACCTCCTGACTCTCACTGAGGATTTGGTGTCCGCCACGGAGCCCGTGGACTCTGTCCTTGCCTCATAAGACGTCCGGATGGTGGCAGTTAGGCCTAGCTGAGAAGCTGGCGGCGGTGGATGTGGCGTAGCAGTATCCAGAGTGCTGGATTGTGTGCTCACTTCCCGCCAAGGGATAGTACTGCTGCTGCCAAGGGCAGGGGGAAGTTAGTTGGGCATGCTTCAGTAAACACTTAGCTTGATTTAAATGCACAAAGGGAGGAATGTTGTGAGTTGTCCTGGAGGAATTTTCTTCAAACAGAATCTGCAATTGTTTTAATGTGTCACTGGTGGGGTAAATGTTCCACGTACTTATCATGAGGGATTCTAGATGCTGGATAAGCATTTGGTGCCACCGTAGTACAATGGGCATTTGCCAGGTTTTTTTTGTATGTGCTGTACATAATTTCCATGTGTAAATTACAGACAGTAGCTGGCTCGTGAGAAAGTATGCGAGCGTGCAGAGTATCAGTTTAGCAAATTTTGAAAGCTCTGCACCTGCATGTTGTTTAAACAGCCAGCTTAGAAATCCTGCACCCAAACACATTTTGCAGCAAATGTGTGTGATTAATTCTTTCATTTTGCTGGATTCCAACATGCAAAGCAGACAGCACGACACATTTGCCAGCAAATTATTGTCAACTGTTCACATCCTTGTCTTTCCCAAAGACTAAGAACAACTTTTTTTTCTACTGATGCCTCTGATTTCTTGTCAGAATTAGGGGTGTCATGACAATTGTGGATACAGGCTGTCTCCGTGTAGTTGAGACAAAGCCACATAATGGGCTACTGTAAGTGAGACACTCCAAACACATCAGATATCTGAATAGCTGACCATCTAAAGTTTTAATTACCTGGTAGTTCTATCATCTAATAGATTTGAAAGCTTTGATCTTGTTGTGGTGTAAATGTTCTCGCCCCAGTGTAATACGTTCAGTGAATCCCCCTGAGAAGACACTGCAGTGAAACCTTGACATGCACAGGTTTTGGAATGGATGCGCCACGCCCTGAAAACACAGTGAGATAAAATGATGAAGTGAGCAAACGGAGGGGAAAAATAAGCACGGCCTCACAGAAGGACATCTGTGGCTTTTATTATGCCTCAGCTGACCCGACGGCGGCTCCGAGCTGCTGCAGGACAAATGTGTTCGAGAGGTGGATGGTACATGGATTAGTAAATGAGGATAGTGGGAATCAACAAGGCAAGGGCAATTTAGCTTTTCAGCTTTCTGTATTATGTGCTGTCTCACATATAGTGCAATAAAAGTGGTTTCTTTCATTTGCCATAATGTCATTTACTTCCATAATGTAATCTCTACATGGCACTCAGAGGAATACAGAACCTAATAGTCCCTCATCAACTACTTTGAAAAATGTGTGTTTTACCGTCAGAGACCATTCTTGACAAATTATGAAAATAGATCAGATGTGGGTTTGTGAAGTATCTGTTGACAGTCTGCACTGTTTATGGGGTTTATGGAGATATTTTTTATTGTAGTACACAGAAGAAAAGATCTTTTTGTGTTCTGTTTCCTCTTTAAAGTCATTCCTTCACAAGAGCTTTTGAGAGAATATTGATTTTGATTGCCTTCAGAGATGGTCTAGTGAGTCTGAAAGGATTCCTTAGAGACTCTTTGGCACCCGGGTCCAACTGTTTACCCTCTCTCATTCTGAGCATTAGGAGCGTCAGTGTTCCCAGAGCACTAGTAGAGCTACCTACCATTTGTGTCCTGTCAATCTGGTAATTGAAGGAGTTTAAAGTAAGATTTCCCTCCTGGTTGATTTGGAAACACCTGAAGTTTGGGAAACAGCAAATTTAGTTAATATAACCTGTCAAACTTCACCGTGAGGGGAGTTGGGTACCATGCTGGGAAGCTGACGGCGTGGAGTCTGCCACCTGCTCTTCTTCTGCCATCTGATATTTGCTTTCTGTCAAGAAATGCAGAAATTAGTGCAAATTATTATGAAAATAAGTCTTCTTTTAACTAAAGTGATCTTAATTTAAAATGCCTTTACTGTGAACCTACTGTGCTATATTCAATTTTCAGTAACTTAGTGCAGCATTTTCTTCAGGAACATTGCCACAAACACATTTCTAAATAAATGTCTTTCCTTAGCGGGCCATAGGATGAATCAACACGGTGTTACCGCATTCGATTATGACCTGAGAGAAATGCATTCAAATGAAAATCTTTGATTGCTGCTTTAAATGAAAGCTTTTTGCCCTACCGCCAGGCATGTTGAGTCAGCCTATCAATGATCAGTGATTACGCTTTAATGCAACGCTCTTTATTATGTGCTTGTGTCTATATGTGTAGCACAGTATAAGATTCACTGAGGGTGTTTCATAGCCTTTTCCTCCCAATGAGCATCCCTTCCCAGTAGATACTGTGTTGACGAACATGCGTTCACACCTACCTTGTCACCATCCTGGGCCCGGACATGGCAGTTCACCTCAAAGATGACGTTTCCCCATCGTTTTCCCCTCCTCGCTCTTGCCTGGCCTGTGGGCCCTGCTGGCAGCTGTCAGGCCTAGAGTGGCATATAGCAAGGCATCAGACGTCCTGGCATTTTGCCTTCTCTCCACGACAGCCGCTGACTGTCAATGGCTACCAGCCTGACAGTCTTTCACCCCACTTCGCCGTGTTCTGGGTTCCAAATGTTATCATTACTGCAAGGAGGGATGTCATCATTTTCTCCCCTTGGAACATGGAAGCACTCCCAGCAAAGTGGCAGCAGTGCAGTGGCATTCACCGTTGTGTGAATGACAAGATATTATAGCAGCTGTAGCGACAATGGTTCATGCACACCAGGGGCCATAAAAGTGATTCATATGCTGTCTCCCTCTGTTTCTAAGACAAATCTACAATTATATGACTCAACCTTCAATGCCCTTTAGTTGGGGAAATGGCCTCATGCCTGGAGACTGATGTCTTTAAAAAAGAAAAAAGCTGCAATTCATTGGTGAAAGAGAAGAATTGAGGAAATAATGGGCAGGAAAAAATCTTTAAGGGGAATTGCTTTCTCTCTGAGAGGCAGCACAACCAAGGCCAACCCTCATGCCATTCAATCAGGGTGTAATTCAGTTGTCAATATGGCCTTAATCACTGCACTTGGGTCTGGTTTGCTTTTCTGCTCCTCAAATAAATAAAAAAAAAAAATTACAAATGAAGTGACCTGAAGTGGCGGGGGGGGGGGGGGGAGGGGGGGAGGGGGGGGGGGGGGGGGGAGAAGAGGCCTAGCTTACTCCGCTCTAGCGGCCTTGTCTTCACGGCACCGCAGGCTGTAGCGTTACGTGGGAGGGCGGTTGTTGGAGGGAGGAAGTCAACGAGGTGGGGACCGCTGGTAGGGATGCGTCTAGGCGGGCAGAGTCTGCTCTACCATGCCGAAGGCTGAGAGCTAGGCCGCGGTACATGTAGTGCTGCAGAACCACCCGCTAAGACCATCTTAAATATTGGACTTGCCCGCTAGCCGAGATGGCCGTCTGCAAGTTGCATTGTGCCTCGTACAAGGCCGCGATCTCACGTTAGTATCTGAATGACATTCGTAGGGGAGAATATTCTCTGTGTTTGCTGTTGTGGGATGGTTTGTATTGTCGGAAATGTCGTTCCATGCGGAAATGTTTGTGTTTTTTTCATGCGTCGGAGCGCAGGCTACCCTCCTGTTTCACGCTGTTTACGTTTTGGGTTAGCGAGTATCGTAAGTAATAGAAATCACAACGCTAGCTCGTTGGCTAGCTTTTCACGTTAGCTTGCTAAACAACAGCAGTAAGCGGGAAGGCTTGTTGTCAGATACTCAGCACTCTGACATAATATGAGAGTAAACAGCACGGCAGGAAAAACTTTGGCCATGCGGTTGTTAATCTGGCTTTGATCATTGGCTAGCCTCGCGGCTAATGTTTGCTAACAGCCCGTGCTTTTACTGTAACATGTTTACGTTAGCAACCCAGCTAGCCAAGCTGTCAACTCTGTAGTGCAATTTTCAGGATGATACTGTTTACCATGGGTAACCTACACTTCACACAATCGAGTGAAGTTTGAGTGCGATTGTTGATGTTATTTAGAAGCTGTGGTCTTGTTTTACTGATCTAGTTGCATAGTTATTTATTAGAGAGAAAATAGCAAGTTGGCTAGAAGTAATAAGCAGTGATCTTTTTACCAGTTTGCAGTTTTGTGTGTAGAAGATGGGCGGACAAAGTGTTTCAGAAAGAAAGCATGGCTTTGTTTATATGAAGGCATTGCATCATGTGTCTGTGTTGTTTTAAAAAGGTTAACCTTCTTGGGTCTAATATAAAATTAGGTTCCTCATCTTTGCAGTACCATGCTATAACCTCTTTATTTATATGTGTGTGTTTTTTTCCCCTACAGTTTTCATCAGCTACTAAAGTGCAATAGGCATGAAGGTGATCGGTCCTGGCTGCTCCCTGTGGTGAAATATCTGTTCCGTCCCAGAGCTGAGACGCTCAGGCTGCTGGAAGTGTGAAAGAGAGCAAAAGTGAACAAGCAAAGACAAGGAGACCTGGATGGAGAGGAAAAGTCACAATCTTCTGGAATGACATAATCCTCGGAAACCTTTGTGCAGCTGTTCTCACGTTTGTCACCAAAGCACTGTTTTCACGTCCTGGAGAGTCTGATCACAGGAAGTTGGTGTTATTGGCTGTCATCAATTCTCTTTTTGTTTTGTTTTTCTTTATTTTTGTGACAGTCTATATAGGAAACACCTACATTTTGTGAAAAGCCCCTGCTCTATCCTACCTTGTGTACTGTGGGAGTTTAAATTGGTAATAGATCTAAAACTTCCACTACTCTCCCTGCCTCTTGCCAGGGATCGTCACCTGGCTGGGAGTGGGTGGAGGGTGGACCAGATTTTTACCAGGTGGAAGATTGACTTGGGGTCGTGTGCTATGATCAGCTGCTCCTTTTCGTGCTGCTTATACTCAGCTTCTGAGGGACTCTCTGTGCGACCACAGGACAAGGGATAGTAAGCAGGTAGAGGGCAAAGAGGAGGAGGAGGCGGCGCTACGGCGCAGGCCAGGTGTTTCCTTGGCTTACAGTCTTTTTTTTTTTGTGTGGTCCTCGCGGTAAGGCCCCAGGGCTGCTGCATCCACCCAGACGGCAGCCATGGTGAAACTGGCAAACCCATTGTACACCCAATGGATTCTAGAGGCCATCAAAAAGGTAAAGAAGCAGAAGCAGCGACCATCAGAGGAGCGCATTTGCAATGCGGTCTCTATGTCCCATGGTCTGGATCGCAAAACGGTTCTGGAGCAGTTAGAGCTTAGTGTCAAGGATGGTACCATACTTAAGGTTACCAACAAAGGTCTCAACTCCTACAAGGACCCAGATAACCCTGGGCGCTTGGCTCTGCCCAAGCCCAAAGGTGTTGGCAGCTCCAGTGGCGGGGGAGGCGGAGGTGGCAGCTCTGGTGGAGGAGGAGGAGGAGGAGGAGGTGGTGGTGGTGGTGGCAGCGGCAGTGGCAGTGGTGGTGGCGGCAGCAGCAGCAGCAGCAGCAGCAGCAGCAGCAGTGGAGGCAGTAGCTCTCACTTGCATTCGGGGAAGAAACCGGGTCTTGACTGGAACAAACTGATTAAGCGGGCACTGGAGGGGCTCCATGAGCCGGGCGGTTCCAGCTTAAAGAACATAGAACGCTTCCTCAAGTGCCAGGCTGATGTTGCAGCGTACTTGTCGGGTAGCGGCTCCATGGGGCCGGGCCTCTTCCACCAGCAGCTGAGGGTAGCCCTCAAGAGGGCCGTGGCCCATGGACGCGTGGCCAAACAGGGTCCACTGTTCCAGCTCATCAGCCGTAGCAGCTCCCAAGATGACGGAACTGGGACGGTGTCTCTGGAATCACTACCCCCTGTCCGGTTGCTGCCACATGAGAAAGACAAGGTAAAGTCTCTGAAAACATGTGAAACTGCGTTCATGCACACACACTCAAACTTTCACATACTGATAAATTATGTTGAAACTAAACAAATGATCACATTGTTTTTATGCTTTTTATGTTTATGTTGGCTTGTCACATGGATGTGTTGTGTAGTATTTGGCTGATTTTAGATTCTTTTATTTTTTATTGGCCTGCAACTGAGAGCGTTTACAGAGCTGTATATAGATTAATGTATTTGATTAAGATCAAACTGATTTCAAAAGATAAATGGGTGTAAAGCGCTGTTGCCTCCTAGCATATAAAGGTTATGATAAAATCACAGATATTGTGCAACAAGTGTATTTGGGACCGTTGTGACAAGAAATCAAGAAGGCTGATGTGTTGTTCAGTTAACGTTTTGGAGCAACAGAAAGTGAGCATGATCGGTAAAAGTGGAAGCAACACATTCTTGTTGTTGATCTGTCAAAAGGCAACACCTAAGACACTGTTACTGCATTTTCTCTGCCTGTTCAAATTACCTATCCCCCACAACACTAATTTGCTACAGTATAGTAAGTTTTGACTTTGTGAATGTCATTTATTTTAAACATATCCAAACTTTGCAGTGCAACAGTTGTGAGAGCAAGCATGTTCCAGCATCTTTCCACAAACTGGAGGATGTTTTTGTGTTATTACTGCAGGAGGAAAGTAGAGGTATCAGGTCAGATGCATCTTAGAATGCCAAAGCTGTGGCAAGTTGCCTAGTATGCCATTGCTTTACGGCTGGATGAGTGAGTGGGGGGAAAATAAATACCAGGTGTTTGTGTCCTGTGGTCCAGGTGGGCAATACAGGAGTGATGCTAGGTGGGTGGCTGGTGGGCTAGCAACATAGGATGGGGTGGGGGAGTCACATGGCTCCCAGCTTCCTGCAGTGAGTGTGGACCAGCTGCAGGGCTGCTGCCTTTCAGGGGGCTGTTGGGAGATGGGATGAAGAAAGAAAGGAAGCAAGGGAAGGGAAGGAACATAGACAAGTGAGAGAATATGCGAGCGAGAGAGGTGGTCTGTAGTGGTGCCAGAGGGAGAGGTCTGGATGACGCAAACTTTCAGGCTCCTGTAACCAGAAAGGGAGAGACATAGCAGGAGAAGAAAGTGAGGGAGACAGAATGAGTTGGAGGGAGGGAGAGGCAGACATGCAGGCGACAGAGGAGTGAGGGAACACACCCACTTTTGTAACCTGATCAGGGAGAGCAGCCGGCTGCTAACCTCTAGTTTTAAGGGCCAGAGATTTGTATACACACACACACACTTGAACCCGTTCGATTGCATGTAAAGAAAGGAGGACACAGACTGAGAGCGCTGCCATCCTGGAAAAGAAAACACTCCCAGCAGGATGGAAAGGCTTCATCACAGGATGGAGGTGATCACTCAGATCAACTTTGATTTGAATTGCAGTGATACTTCTTCTAAATGGACCAAAACAAAGTCCGTAGGATTCCCTCCCCAGCATAACAGGAGCCACCCCAACTAACTGTAGGAGTCAGGTGTTCAAGTTTTTATTTTATTTCAACAGCCGTCAGATTTAGAGACCACTAGACTGATCATAACCACTGTTTTGACTGGCTTCTGTCTTTATCTGGCCTCTGTGTGTGTGTACATGTCTGTGCAGCCACAGGGGCTCCTGGTTGAGGATGCCCATGCTCGTACATGTGCACACAGAATAGGATTAGCCTAGAGAGCTGGCTGCAATCACATGGGCTCATGCCTAACACAATGACCTGCTTGGCTGCAGATGATCCACCTCTTAAGACAAACAGAAATCAGCCTCCTCCTCCTCCTCTCTGACTCAGCTACTGATCAGCCTGCTCTGCTGCCTCAAAGGCAAAATACAAACAGAATAATGCATGCTTCAGTTTGACTGTGTTGGTTCTACATAGGTGATCTACCATAGACCTTTTAATCAGATTTATAAGTTCACTGTAAATATTGGCAGAAGAGTGCATTATAGCCCAAACGATTTCACTCAAAATGCCACCCTGTTGCATCATTGAAATTTCATAATCAGCCTGAGAATATGAATTCAGCGTTTGGGAATGGATAGGGAGATTACTGCAGATTCTTTTTGAAGCTTTGGGCTAAATGGTGCGTGGAGAAGCTGCTGCAGAAGTGAGGAAATTGACATTTGTGTCTGGCATTCACACAGTCTTGTATACTGTTTTGTTTTGTTTTTTGTTTTTTTGCTGCTACTGCTTCTTGTGCTGTGTCTTGATGAATATCTCCAGGAGAAGCAAGCACTCTGCCGCTCATTCATGTTTTCTTTTTTTTTTGTGTGCTGCTGTTGCTGTGATCTTGATGTATTTGTTAGTCTGTGCCTGTGTGAGTGGCACATGCGTCAAAGAGATAAAAGTGTACGCGGAAGACTGAGAGACGGCTATGTTTGCACGATTGCTCCGCTCGCTACTTTTCAACCCGTGCATCATTGCCATATTGCCCCGCATGATTGCTAACAGTTATGATTTCCCAGGGAAAAGAGGGGAGAGAGAGAGTGTGAGTAAAGGCAGAGGAAGGGGGAGGAAAATCAAAACAAATGGCTAAGCACTAGCATTGACCCCATTTGTGGGGAGATTTGTGTACTTAACTCGCTGATGCTTGCGTCAGGGCGCTCCATTCAAATGGGATCCCAGACCCTATTTCTGTCTCTCCATCTCCTCCACTCTCACCCTAATAGGGTGCCATTGCCAGGTCATGCAGGGGGAGGTAAATGGGGGAGTAAAGTCAACCAGGGGTCATGGATATATAGATGGCAAACCTCATTGCCTCCCTGAGCGCCCGTTAGCAGTATGAGGCTATGGCCATTAGGTGGGATGGGCTTGATGCTGGCCCTTTGTGTGTGTATATATATCTGTGTGGATATAGTTGTTTGTCTGTGTGTGATGTCCTTCCAGTCATAATAGGCAAGAGCAATCTTCTTGCCCTGCATTTGCCCTCCGCTCAACAGCTGGAGTGGGGTGAACCAGAGTTCTCGATGTTGTGGTGCAGTGTCACAGCGAGGACGTGTGAAAAAAGTGACTGGTGAACAGCAACACACACTCACCGAGCCACGTGTTCTGCACTCGTACACTGTGTTGTGGTGATTTCCCTCCAAAATGTCCCACTGACCCTCTTAACAGATTTGGCTGATGTTAGCATTCTGCAGCAAATGGTCCCTTTTGCATGTCAGAGTGTAGCCATAACATCAGTTGTTGCTTGTTATTGGAGATGCACTAACGTATTGTTGACTGATGTCGTCATATTGGCAAATAACATGGAATTTACAGATTGCAGTGACATCTGTATGATGTAAACAAAACAAATAAACAAAAAATAAGAATTGTTTATGTTTACTAAAACATCAGAATTGGTGCGCAGCTCTATAAAATGTGCCCGGATCTGGCTGACATGCCTTGTGAGCAGTGTACTAATTTTGTCGTTCCTCTTTCCCTTCATGTCCTTTGTTGTGCTGCTTAATGTCTCGCAGTTACATGAGAAAACTTTGTAATTCTTGTTTCCCCCCTGGATAGATGGAAGCATTCTCAACGTTAGCGCTGCACCACAGAAATGCTGGGAAAAATGACTAAGTTGGGTGCAATGAAGTGGTTTCCCCTCCCCTGGTCTGGTGTCAGCTTGTCTTCTGATCCATTTTTCAACAAGTGAAATAATTTGCCCCTGCTTTCCTATTCTTTGACGAGAACCAATTGTTTCCATTTTGACAGATCTCCGGCCTCAGTTGACCCGTCATTAGTGTCCAAAGTTTAAAAAAGGCTCATTCTGTACAGCTTTAACCTCATGCTTCACTGCAACCACAAGCCCACTTCTTGTTTGATACTTGGCAGTGCCTACCAGCAGAGAAATGGAAAAATAGTTTTTAGCATTTGCCATTTCACTCAAAACACAATGGAGGCTTTTGCTGGATAGAAATTTAATTGTCCACTACTTTGGTATTGTGATAATGTTGTTTTTCCTCTTTTCTATTTACTGTTCTGTAAAGTTGGGTTAACAAAAGAACCACCATAACTGTTATTGGTATTTGGACACTATTTTTTGACTTTACTTGGCTCAAATAAGTTTATTGTGGGAAAACCTGCTATTCTGTTAATATGACAATAATCAGTTGTAATCCTTAAATCATAACACTGTAGGTAGGCATAGACCTGTGTTGAACAGCGCTGTTTTGGCTGCTTCTTGCAAACTTTCTGCAAATAAGAGGACGTTTACTGATGGTATTTGCTGATATTTATGTGCTGCTAGGTCATCAGTTTTGCACCAACTAAATGTTCAAAGATGAAGACTTGAAAGACTTCTAAAACAAGTATTCATATAGTGAATATTGTTTGTATCCATTACATGAGGGGGAATAAAAAACAACAAAATAAACAAAAACAACTAAAAATGTGTCTGAACTATTATTTTAAACATCAGTATTGGTCACAGCTTCACAGGTGTTTTAGCTCATGTTGACCACCTGTTGGGAAGGTTTTATTGCATTTACAGTAGTCTGACATTATCCTCTCAATGTTAGTGGACGAAGTGCAGGAGAGACCTTCACAGTACATTGAAACGAAACAAGTACACATCACTTAAGTTAATTATGTTTTTCTTCACCTTTGGTTCCTCAGGGGGCAGATTACATTTCCAAGACAGTGCTAGCGGAAATACTGATATTAATCTAATATAAATTATTATTTAAATAATAAGTTTTTGCCTGTATTAGGTAGGACAGTGTAGAGGTGTTTGGAAAGTGGGGGAAGACAGTGGGCTTGAATCCAGGACGTGGGTTGCTTGCTCAGCCAGCTGGTGTATAGTGCTGTACCCTGTTGTTATCACATTTAACAAAATGCAGTTTTTGCCTTGCCATATTTTCATAGTAGCATTTCCTGCAGCACATAAACTGTAAACGCTTGCACCTCTGCACTTGTGAAATAAATGTGCATGTTGGGAGCACCTGCATTGATCCATCCCAAAATGAGAGACAACAGATGCAGGGTATTTCGGTCAGTGTAAATTTGAATAATCACTTAATATAATTGTGTCATGCAGAGATGTGTTTTCTTTCCTCTGCTCTCTATCTTGCCCTGTGTCTCTGTTAACACACACACACACACACACACACAGAGTGAAGAGACAGGTGGAGTGACGATGAGCTTACTCAAACTGTAACTACAGTGGCAGTGGCGCAGTGGGTAGGCGCTTGCCTTTCAGCCGGAAGGTTGCAGGTTCGAGCCCTGTCCCTGCGTTGCGTTGTGTCCTTGGGCAAGACACTTAAACCACATTCCCTAACGGTAGCGCCGGTCTCTGGCTGCATGACCGCAGATGCTCGTCTCTGGATGAGTGATCTGAAACCCTCATTTCGTTGTGTGCCTTGTGTGCACAATGACAATGAGTTGAACTTTACTTTACTTTAATTTAACTTGTTCTACTCTATGTGCCATAAAAGCTTCTCAATAAGTTTGTCTAACCTGGACATGTGTTGAGCTTATGCCATACTAAAATACAGGTTGTTTTTTAAC
>VUQK01010642.1:0-20962 GCA_015106715.1 Bujurquina vittata | reverse complement strand
AAAATTGGAGAAAGATAAAAAAAACAAAAAAAAAAAAAAAAAAAAAAAACAGTCAGAGGACATCGTTTCTTCACATGGATACCAAGTAAGCTTTCTCTGAAGATGATCTTCCTGTGATGATGACTCAGAGTTGTCATCACAGGAAACCTGAGTTTAAAAAAAAAAGGCCAAAGATTACATGATACCATAAAAATGTGCTGTATCCTGTTTTGATCTATACAATCCGCAAATATGGAACAACACACGTTTCACAGATTACTATATCGCGTGACCTTCTGTACGTTTAACTGAATGAATTCACATTACACAGAGGAGACACGGTGGCTTTACAACAATTTCAAGATTAAAAACAGGAGATTTGTAACACTTGAACTTAGAACTTTTGTTTTGTGACACGTGGGGGGGGGGGAATTGATTTTCAGGCTCCAATTAGCAAATCATCAAAATGCCATTTTCTTCGAACTCAATTATTGGTGAATAAAACAAGTTCTTTTTTGTTTCTGTACAGCGAGGAATGAACATTACATTCTCCGGCCACATGCTCACATGTAACCACACAATCAGATGATGTGTGGGAAGGATGTAACCTTCAAACACAGGTTTGTTGTTGAAATGAGGAGCAGCTGAGCTGTTTGTCTCCAGGCTTTGTTGTGTCCGACACAGAGAGGGGCAGAGAAAACTAAGACACCCATATTGTCTATGTGACAAAAGACAGACAGTCATGAAGACAGACTCACAATGCAGTGATGTAACAGCAGTGACAGAAACAAACATGCGCTTGTGTCGGCCACGTGGCAAGAAGCTGTGACGCTAATTGTGACGTGGACAAATGTTGCACTTTGAGGTTAAACAGTTGTTGATGAGGTTACGTTTTTGCCCAATGAATGATTTTACGTCAACAATTTACTATTTTTCTGGATTTTGATTTTAAGCCAGGCCATCTTTAATATACAGTTTACAATTTTGCCTTAAATTCTATTTTTACTTTTAAACCTTTGCAGCCTGCGACTTTACTGTTTTGAGAGCCGAATATCCCTCAAGGAATGGTTGAGACCAAAACGGAGCTGAAAAGCGAGCGAATAAAGGATACACTATAAAGTACTTTTTGTTTAAAGCTTTTGCCCCGGACCCAAGTGTCCAAAATAAATAAATAAATCACTGCTTACAGGTTTAAACATGGTTTTTATCCACAAGTTAACAATAAATATTCTGGTAAAAGAGTGGAGAAAATAAAAGGAACATGATGTAAAATCCTTAAGCTCGCATGCCCTGGTGACAAGCACATACTTTCCACACAGCTACAAAGCTGCAGGTTTTTTTATTAGAACTGGCCTAGTGTGACACCATCGACTGCAGGAGACTGCAACAACTGGCATGTCCAGTGCAGCTGTGTAAACCATCCTCATTAACAAGCAGTCACGCCTCCCTAAATCTAATGAGTTGGCTACAGTATGTGACTGTATGATGAACAAATGTCTCCCTCTCTCTCTCCTCCTGATCTTTCCCCTCCATCCTTCCACTCTCTGAAGACAAGGAGCTTTTTGTGCAGGAGCAAAATCATAGGACTCACATGCTTTGGAAAAGAGAAAGTGAGTGATCGCAGCAAGCGATAGAGTCGTTCAGAAGACAGAGAGGCAGAGACGCAGAGTGAAGTCGTTCAGAGCTGGAAAAGGACTTCAGAAGTGGACGGCTGTGAACCGCAACTGGACCAGACGGAACCGGGATTATCCGAACATGGAGAGTGAAAAAGCAGAAGTGGAGGAGAAGACGGAGGGGAAGTCTGAAGGTAAAACCAAAGTTAAAAACCTCCGAGGACAAATTTTTGTAACTATTATGCTTAATAATGAATTTATCCTTACTTTCAAAGACCTTAAAAATGATGCAGGGATAAAACCAGAGAGCAGCAACACTGTTGCAAAGCATGCCTTAGAAAATAGAGCACAGAATTTGGGGGCTAATACCAATAATCACATAATAATCACAAACATTTTTGTAAAAGGTTCCTTATATTTTGATTATTTTTTAAGATGGGTACTAAGCAGGGATTTGTTTTTAGTTATCCTTTTTAACAGTGCATCTACTGTTTTACAAATCTGATGGTCTAATATTTTTTTCTGAGACAAACATTTTGACCCATCACACTGGGAAAACCACAAGTACAAAAACATTATGAATGCACACTCATTTAATTTGAGCAGGGTCAAGAACCTCAGAAGGGGCTTATCTAAATGGGATGGGGATGATTTTAATGTTATCAATTACTCCTGTTTGAGTCGTGCGTTCACAGATCAGAACGTCTGTTGTGAAAAAACTTTACCAGGCGTATTTTTGCATTTCTGCCCTGAATTTTAGTTATCGGCTGACCTCAGTCTGTGATTTAGGTGTGCTTGAGGAGCAAAGACAGCAGGTTTGAAAAGAACTCAACATGCAACCCAGGATTACAGCAAAAAAAAAAAAAACACACACACAGTGTGTCATAAGCGTCACATCGTAAAGTGCAGAAACAACAAAAAATGTCATGCGCTTTCCTATTAAAACTCCAATTACAAATGTAATTTCTTTTTGAGAACTATTGAGTTCGTTCTGGGACAGATGTTGTTGTAAAATGCTGACGTCAACTTTTCTGGCCTGAAACAACTGAAGCCAAAAGCACAAACTCAAACTGCCAGAGGGAACGTGACAGAAAGTCCTCATTGTTGCACTCTGTGTATTCCTTCGTTTGCTCTTTCTCAGATGAGAAGCGTTACTGATGTTGTGCTCGTGCTCCTCATCACTTATGCATGATAATATATGTTAAGCACGTATTTCAGATGAGCCCCGTGCAGTTCTGACAGAAGCCTCGACCTGTGACATTTCCACCGCAGACAGAAGCATTGTGATTTTATACAGCCAGCTAACTGTCCCCACATGCGTGGCATTTCAAACAAAAATATCCATGACAAATCTGAATTTGATTATGTTGCACTTTTCTGGAATTATTGACTCGCTTTGGAAACGCGAACAACAATCTGCACTCGCTGTGAAATCTGTAGAAATTGGTTTTTGATTTTATCCCCAGACTTTGCAGTGAGTTCGAGTTAATAGAAAAGTTTACTCACATGGTTACTTTCAAGGGGCCTTTTTTAATTAGCCTCTGCAAAGTGTAACTAAAATATTCACCACCAGGGGCAGTGTTTTACCACTGGGTGATGAGTGCTGCTATTTTTATTTTCATTTTCATTTTTCCGTCATTCCCTCAAGAGGCTATGCGTTTTGCAGGCTGGCAAATGAAAGGAATTTGTTCACAAGGAGGAATTTGTAATATCTTAGTTGGTTAAAGAAAGCCTACATTCACTCACTGCACCATCTCCATCCATCCATCCATCCATCCATCCATCCATCCATCCATCCATCCATCCATCCATCCATTCATCCATCCATCCATCCATCAATCCATCCATCCATCCATTCTTTTCCGCATATCCTGTTCAGGGTTCCAAGGGGGCTGGAGCCTATCCCAGCTGTCACGGGGCAAGAGGCAGGGTACACCCTGTAAAGGTTCCCTGTCTGTTGCAGGGCTAACACAGAGAGTCAGACAACCATTCACACTCACATACTGTATAATTTAGAAACCCCAATAACTGCATGTCTTTGGACTGTGAGAGGAAACCAGAGTACCTGGAAAAAGCCCACGCGAACACAGGAAGAACATCCAAACTCCACACAGAAAGACCCGGGCCAAGGTGGATTAGACCCCAGACCTCCTACAGTAGCTATGAGGCAACAGTGCTGCCGCCGCCGCGCCACATCGTACAAAATGGTTTTAGATTAATTCATTATTATTTTCAACTAATTTTTTAACTTCAGCTTATATCTCTTTAAATAATGCATAGATTTTGTCAAGAATAAAAATAAATAAACACACTACTTGAAGTACCTGTAAGGGACACGACAGGAAAAGGGCATAAAAATTATTCTTGCATGGGTTCGGCACAAATGTGCACATGTAGCACTTTCACAGTGGTTGAAGTCCACGTTCATCCTGCTATTTTGACTCAAAAATATTTGCCGTGAACCGTGCTGTAAACGTTTAACATGTTAAATGCACACGCACCAAACTATGAATAATGTAAATACATACATTCAGCCTAAAGCTGCAGTGATGACATTATGCAACTTCAATCAACTACAGGTGAAATAACACTGGGGATGCAATCTTATAGAATATCATCTAATTATTATAATCACAAATCTTTTTCAGAATTCCAATGCTGGACTAAGAGCCATGAGGCTGTTTTCTATGGTATTTTTGTACTTGCATGCCTAAGTATAGTAAATAATCTGTGAGCAATTCTAAATATTGATGATACAACATGTAACAAGTACAAATTCTTTGAATGTAATCTTACGTGATTTGATAAGGTTTTGAGAAAGAAAAGTTAAATAGTTAACTGACATTCTTATGACAACCTCTTTAATGACTTATCACTGCTCGCCCAACAAACAGTCAGTAAATTCATAAAATGTTCAAACATTATCATAAAATGAAACAGTTTCCTGAGGACACCAAACTCAGCTTTTCATTTTTTTTTCTCCCTAGATACAGAAGCGCATGTGGAGGAGGAAAGCCAGAGGATTTCACAGGTATATCCCTAATCAACTTGTAATCATGTCAGACCTCATACTTGGTTTATACCTCATAATGGGTGAACTAAAAAGTATCAATAATCCCAGCTAGACTCAGAACAAGCTCATTTAGAAAAGTTACCAGTTCAATAAATTAAATACAATTAATGACGTCAATTGTTGCACATCAGTCAAACAGTCAAGAAGAAGGGTCAGCAGAAATTTTGGGGTTAATTTCATGCATCTTAAAAGTTTTACGTCGGCTGCTTTGAGCAAACATAGCGTGCTCTTAAGCCACTGATAACACTCCCTCCAGCCAACTGTACAACATCTGGGAAAACTCTTATGTTTGAACATGTCAGATTTTTTTATCTTCTCAGGACATGAACCAGTCACACGAAGGTAAATCTCATCATCTCGGAGCGTATCGTTCCAAGGTCTCTTAATACAACATGCGAAGTTTAATCTCTTTTAAATTGCTTTAGTTCTCATGACAGTTAACAAACGCTCATATTTACTCTCAGAGAATCTGAAAGACGAGCAGTTGCCCACTTGGTCAAGTAAAGATGCTTTTCAAATCCTCGTGCAATTTGTGTGTTTATAGTACAGGATTCACTTGATATGAAGTAATGTAGCAACTTTTGGCCCTTAAGCTTGGAGGTTTTAGTAACACACTAAATAATTGCTCACAAAACCATCAGGAAGTAAATATTCATTTTCATCTTGAGTTCACTTCAGCACTTCATGTCCTCATAAACCTAATTAAAATGACACCGTCTATTCAGAGGAACCAATGTTAGCAAAGGCTACAACTGCTATCATAGCCTCTATGAAGCACACTTTAGTGACTCCTTAGAGCTGGAGCCTCCAGGTGTATAGACACATACAGTAGTCAGCTATCAGAGGAGCAGAAGGCAAACAGGACAGATGCTCTATTGAGTTTCCTGCTTGATGTCTTTCACATGACCAAGAGAAAATGAAAGAGAGCAAGAGAGAGAGATAGAAAGATAGGACAAGAGAGAGCTGCTAAACCCATGTAATGTTCCCATGAGCTGATTCACTTATGCCCGTGAAGCAAATTCAATCAGCTATGCATGAGAAAACTAAGAATGGAGCCACAATCAAGAGCCGAGTCAAGAAGGGCACAAAGAACTCCGAGTACCACCACGAATACTGAGCGTCCTTTCATTTTTAGAACTTGTAAATTTGAAAATTTCATTTCTTTGTCCTGCTTTAATTTGACACACCCTTAAGCACGCTGGTGGAAACATGCTAAACTGCTCCTTGTGATGCAGCTGTGGGGCCTGGTGGCTGAGCTGCGCGAGGGGCTCCAGGCGGCCCTGACTGAGCTGTGCGAGCGGCGTCAGAAGGACCACGGCTTGGAAGAGAAGCTCCAGGCCCATCAGACTGACGTGGACGATAAGATAATGGGCCTCAAGAACACGCTCAACACATTTAAGGTGCTGGAGATGCTAGACAGTAAAACACACACACGTACATGTACACAATGTACTCTTGGTGAGGTGTAGAGGTCTCTGTAACATAATTTAGAACATCTGACTGGGACTCTTCTAGCATATAAATTAATTTAATTAGGCAGGAAGGCAACTCTCTCAGACAATCAGTGCTTTTCAACAGACGTGCACGGTCTTCTATGTGGACCACGTTGCTAATATTTTGAATGTTCATGCCTCTGTTATTTCTCTTTAGCTGCCCAAGAACCAGAATTCTCTCTTCTAGATTTGAATCTCAGAGCAAACAAAATCTGGCCCTCGATCTTCCCGTTTCACTACACAGATTTTACCGATCTACAGCAGTAAAACTGGTGGCATCTTTTAATCTTCCTGCAGGAGGAGCTGAGTGTGGCGTTGTTCCACATCAGGGACATTTCCAGCAGACAGCGAGAGGCTCAGAAGAGGATAGAGCTGCTACAGTCAGAAAACAAAGATATCATCTCAGTTCCACACAGGTAGGGCTGCAACATACTGAAAACATATAGAGAGATGTACACGCATACATCAGTTATTTACCATTTTTATGATTTAACCCTCACTCACAGATCGCCCTACTCTGCTCCCTGATTGTGAACCAAAAAAGTTGAACTTTGATAAGTAACTTTTGCTTCTCATTCACTCCAACAGCAGAAAGAACTCCAAGGCTGATGTGCTGACGGCACCAGGTGATGAACACGTCCGTGTGCCCAGCCAATCAGAACTCAGCGTTATTCAGCACTTTTTCCCCAATCTGCCGAGCAGCGGGTCACCACAGAGAAGCACCACGTCCACCCAGAGTGAGTGTGTGTATTTCAACATTTACCACGTTAAGAGTGTAAGTGAAACATTTGCTCATAGCAGTGTTTGCGTGTTGCAGCCTCCACCTCTGAGCAGGAGCAGCAGAGATCTTGTCCAGAGACCCCCAACAGTCAGTCTGAAATCAGTAAGGAATACACCTGTTACTGCTGCTTATCATAATACTGCAGTTAAATATGTATCTATGCATAAAGCTGTAACCCTGCAGCCAACTAGCTTAGCTTAGTTTAAAGAGTGGGAGCATGAAAGGTTTCACAATACGCCTCTTAGCATAAGCCCACTAATTAACACATATCTTGTTCTTGGAGTTTTGTTAGCGTAGGCAGGCAATCCTAGAAGTGAGGATGCAGCACATAACTCTGTAAAACCACTAGCTGTCTTTTTACGTCTTGAACTGTATATAACATGGTAGTCAGAGGCTCAGAGATGGAAGGAAGAGGATTTTAGTACCTCTAGATAGAACTAAGGCAGCAAGTTCCCAGAATTGCAGTATTATTTCTGCAAACTGCAACATTTGCCTTTTAAATCTGAGCAAAATGCAACACATAAGCATAACTGTAAAAACTGGATTTTTATGTAAAAACCAGTCTAATATCTGGAGCTGAATGCAAACTTGCAAACTGCTTTTGCCTAATCTTTGACGGCGGGATATAAATGAAAAGTACAACCCACAGGTACTAAAGACCAGTCAGTAGCCCTGCCCCGCTGCAGTTCCCTAATTGATACCTTTGTGATAGAAAATAAATCAGAGTATTCTATGAATTTAAAGTTAAAATTTGTCTTCTGTGTGTGCAGATAAGAGACAGAGAGCAGCCTTGGAGCTGCTGGAGTCTGAGCGAGTTTACGTGTCCCACCTGTCTCTGCTTCTGAAGGCAAACATTTCCTTCAACGGATCAGAAGCGCTCACCTCCAAAGACAAACGGTGAGCTTGAAAGAAGAACGGCCCAGATATCACCAGCCCTACCTGATACACACACACACACACACACACACACACACGCGGATCAGAATATATTCCAAGAGCGGCTCCTGATTTAATTTGAGAGCTTACAGTGATGGGTGAACAGGAAATAAATAAATCAAATAAAGCACATTGCAAACACCAGAGAAGACACTCTGTTAAAAAGACTGCACACAGCTTGTTAATGCAATCACTGCTTAGCTGCAGCACACGTGTTCCCAATGACTAAAAGCACCAGTGAAGTGGTGCAATCACTGAACTGGGTCAAATGGTATTTGTGAACGATTGCATTTGTTTTCATTTGCTCATCCTGCTGTCAAAAGTCTGTCGCACAGAAAAGTACACTAACTCAGTCTATGTAGGAATATTATATCATCTATGTTTACACGGTAATCCGGATATTCTTTATAAGCGATCTCTGTCTTTCTTGCCTGTTTTGCCATCTTTAGTCCGTTTCCCAGCTCTCTGAGGTTTCTCATCCAGCAGCACCTTGAGCTCCTTCATACTCTTCAAGAACGGGTGCTCAAATGCCAGTGGCAAGGCATCATGGGAGATGTATTCATGCGGCTTACCTGCAAAGAGGTAAACACACAATTACGCCGCATGAATAAATGGGACAACTGCACAAAGGTGGTTCTTTTTGATTTGAGCACCATCTACAGGTAATTAAAGAGAAAGCCTCTGAATTCTTAACATCGTCAAGCAAGCAGTGAGTGAACGCCACAGACACAACCCCACCTCCTTAAAAAAAAATGCTTCCTGGTGTGGCCCATCTTCTGATGGCAGCTTCCAGCAGCACAGCGTGCCATGCCATAAAGCTTAAGTCAGCTCAAACTGGTTTCTTGACAATGAGTTGACTACTGAAATGCATTGGACCTCAACTGAGAACAGCCACGTCTGCCATCCTCGGTCCCTGCACTGTTGGACCAGATCACGGTGCTTCTCTGAGGCCTCCTTGCCTCTGTCCTTCAGTGGGATTGTCAGTCCCATCAGGATAATCTTCTTTGCCTCCCCAGCCCAAAGAAATTTGTTAGGACTCAGGGATGTTTAGATCATCTGGCCTACAGTAAGTGTGGTTTCCCATGCCGGTGTTGTCTGTACAGATCTGACAGTGTTGGAAAGGTTTGCTATAATGAGCCTAGTTGGACAGTCTCCAGTGTGTGTAAAAAGCATGCAAACTCAAACAGTTTGTATCTCTCCGTCTCCCTCCAGAGTGAATTCTTGGACTTTTATGTGTCCTACCTTAAGGAGCTTCCAGACTGTCTGTCAGTTGTCACCATGTTGGCCTCCAGCTCCATGAAGTCGTCCGCCTTTGTGGAGGTAACGCAATATATAAAATATGACAGGTTTTGATATTAAGCTTAAAGATCATGTAAAGCACTACAAAATCTAACACAGACAGGACAGGATGAAAAAGAATATCATATTTCTATTGCAACTAATATTACAGATGAATTCCGACATATCTTTATTATCTTTATATTCTTAAAAATGCTTGAGTGGTGATAACTTAAACATCCTGAAGCCCTGTCAGAGCTGAAGTTTCATTTCAAGCCTTGTTTGTATAAGATAGCGTTCGATGACTAAAGTCACAGTGCTTACGCGTGCTGTGCTAACGGGGGTTTTCCTTTGATTCTGATTGGTCCATCCGTGCTCCATTGCGCTTGACTGCGTGGTGCTGCTGTCAGACGGACATAGCAGGTGATGAATCCAGACCCTCCCTCTACACTCTGCTGCTTCAGCCAGTTCAGAGGATCCCCGAGTACCTGCTGCTCCTACAGGTGAGATCAACACTACTGTCAAAACTACTCTTACATGTTCCTATCCCACAACGCACAAACTGGAAGAACAATTAGAAAACTCTTGAGATTATGCAGAAAAAGCTGATCACTAAACAGAAACCGAAATAAAATGACAATTAAAATCTCGGTGATATTATGACTGGAGACTAAATTCTCTGTATGAATATTTATATTTTCTGTGTGTGTGCGCGTGTGTGTGTGTAGGGACTGCTTAGGCAGACAGATGCAGAGCATCCAGACTACTATCTGCTGCTGGTGTGCATACAGCAGTTCAGGGCTTTTACCACACAGTACCACCACCTTCTCCAGCACAATCAGGAGCTTCTGCTGCACAACCGCAAGGAGGTGAAGAGGTCAGGATACCTATGCCGCAGAAAGTAAAATTTTAAAAATCAGCACCGATGCTTATCTTTCACAGATTAGAGAAAACATATTCAGTGTGAAGAAGCTGAACGTTCACTGTGTGGTGCACCTGCAGGTCTAGTATGAAACAGCTGTTAAAGACAGTAGAGAGTGGGATTCAAGCCGGCAACTCCGGCTCACCGTACCCCTGCAGCAGTGCAATGCTGTGAGTATTTACTGTGCAGGCTACCCGCAGCTTTGTGATCCATCCATTTACCAGGTGTTTTATGTAGTCTTTCAGACGCATCTGTTAGAAACTCAAATTCAAATTGATGTGGCTTACGCTTTTAGAAAATATATGTATAATAGCAGTTCCTTACATTCCAATATCCCCTGCTGTTTTCCTCCCATTCCACTAATTCTTTTCAGTTTTTGTAAAAAAGCTCTCAGCTGCTGCTGGAAACAAAGTTGTTGAACCATTTCTTCACCACAGGGAACATGCCAACCAGGTGAAGCGCAGAAAGCAGTGTCTCCTGGAGCAGATTCAGTCGCACCGTTTCCAGGATTGGGATCGAGACCAAGACCCTGAAACTCACTGCTATGACGCAGAGTGGCCCTCCCACCTCCCTTTCTTCAGCCCTGATCTGGACTCACGGAACCACAAAGGAACAGGTCAACGGAAGATTTTGGTTGTTCAAAACGATTAACTTCCTGCGCTTTCTGTTTGATTATACACACACTAGGAATGAGAAAAAAAATCAAACATTTCTTTTGCTTTCAGGTCTCGGCAGTATCCCAGAAAGTGAGCCGCCTGAGAGGGCCATGTCGTGCCAGCATCATCTGCCCCCTAGACCTGCAGAATTCCATCAAGTTCAGCCGGGATCCGCTCTGGCCGATGCTCTCGGAGAGTTCCTCCTTCCTCCAGATCCCCCAGGGCTGGAGAACCTCTATGAAGAAGATGGCATCTCCCTTCATGATACATCTATGTTGGAGCGCTGTTCTTCTGCCTCTTCTGATTCTTCCATTGACATTGCCTTTGTGAAGTGCCCCAAAGCCCCTCTGGCATCACATCATGGAATAGCAACGAATGTTTCGACTGCCCGTGATATCTTTGGCAATGGAGCCGGCCAAAGGAATGGTTATAGCAAACTTCCCAGCCGGGGTTGCGTGTCTCCGGATGAAGCGATTCTGATGCGTCGCAATCAGCATCGCCCCCTTCAGGCCAGCCAACGTAAGAGTAAGGTGAGCTCATTTGCAGATGCATGAAGTTAGAAATATTCAAGAAAAAAAAAAAAAGAAAAAAAGAACACGTATGTCTTCTCTGCTGTTTAGTCACTGAATGGGCTGCAGATGGAGAACACAGTGAGTGGTCTGGACAGTGGACCTCTCTCAGACCACCTCCAAAGGGTTGGATTGGGCAGCCATGCCAAGCTGGAGCGCCAGAACAGTAAGGGCAGCAAAGGAAGTTCTACCCCCTCCCGTAAGGTCCAGAGCCCCTTGGGGAACAGAGTGGACAGCGACAAGCACAGCCCTGATCTTCATGGGTTGCTCAACATAGTGGGTTTCAGCAAAGATGTGAACTGTTATCATGGAAAACATTTTGATCAGCCAGATTAGCAGAGATTAAAAATATTCTCAGCTACACATTAACAACAAAACCATAAAGTTTAGAGTTTTAAATTTAGAATTTTCTAAGTCTGAGCTCTTAATTTCCTCATCAAAAACTGAAATAACGCTTTCAATCACTTCAGGACTCGGGAATCCAGTCATGGGGCGATGAGTCAAAGTGGAGGAGTGGGACAGAGGACAGTACCCACACCCCCTTCAGCGAGAGGAGTCGCAAAGACAAAGGAGGCTTTAGGAGCTCGTTCAAGAAACTCTTCAAGAAAAAGTACGAAAGCACTGCCCAGATGGCAAAAAGAGGGCAAGACTGAAGAAAAAACAAACATATCTGATGTCTCAGGAAAGCCACAAATCGAGTTTATGGAGAGTGCATACAATTTATACCCAATAATAGTACCACTGGGTATAAAATTGTATACTATATAAAACTGAAGTATGCTATTTAAACTCTTCTTTTCTTTCTAACAGGACTGGTGATGAGAAGAAGGAGAAAGGAGGCGAGAAAACACCAGAAAATCAAAACAATGGTGAATATGAGACACCAGGAAAAAATCCCAAACTGGTCCAACTGGAGATGAACCGTGGCACAGCTGTATGAGCATCGCTCTGCAAACACACACTGTTACCAGAACAAACATGCTGTAAAGTAGTAATAATACATATATATACTAATAAGTGAAAACAGAAGCTTTTTTTGGTCGTATAGATGCTGTATAAATGCTGTACAGGTATAAGCAACTTTTCCCAAGTATAAATGTGATTTATGTTTCAATGACAAAAACCTTTCCCTGTGTCTTCACACGGCAGGAAAGCTGACAGTGCAGTAAATATCAGTTGTTTTGCTAATATTCTGTGTTATGTGAAGCTACATGATGACTGACTGACAAAGATAGGCAGTAAAAGGAACATGCTCGACCGAAATTGACTGTGACTCCACAGTTAAAAACAAATATATATTTGAATGAGTGACAAATGTAGCCCCACACTGGAAAAAAAAAAACCCCACTCAATTTTCTTTTCTCTGCAAAATAGTAACATTTCTTTTTCTTTCCACTCTGATCAAAAGGTTTTATTGCACTCTTTTAAATCTTTAAACCTAAAAATGTTCTTTCTTAGCAATAGCCAGAGTTACATTATTGCATATACTCAGGAGAATAAATATTAAGCAGGTATAATTTGTCTATGTTTGCATGTGATTAAACATTTTGCATAAAGACTTGAAATTTTTGTCATTGTGGTGATTATTTCTATGAACTGCTTTGTGAAGAGAGAGGAAATGTCATAATTTTGAATAAAGGTCCACTTCGTATTTTGTGGCTCACCTGATTAATTCCCCCCAAATCTCTTAATTATTGAGAGATTAAAACAAACTAAAAATAGAACAACATCAATTCAAAGTTTTTACATGCCACGCAGCCATAATTAACCTTCCATGTGATGTGTTAAACAGTCACCAGTGAAAAAGACCTCTGCTGCTCATCACAAATGACCACACTGAGACCCAAGCGGCTCACATCCTTCTTTTTAATGTGTTAACCTGTCATCTCATAAATCTGTTACACTTTTGAAACAAAATATAGGCAATTATACAGTATGTAAAACAAACCCATTTTATTTTACAATATATACATTACATGACATATGCATCGCAATATGAAAACAGAAGACAAAGGTGATGAAACGGCGACAGAACGGAGGTGACGCATTCGCTGAAGATCGGGAGGAGACCCGGATCAAGCGGCTTTCACAAATAACTCGCAACGACTTATATTAATCAGCAAAACCCACAAAGGAAGGTCGTGTTGGCACCTGCTCTAGAGATTATAGATTACGCTTGTGTGCATGATGGCAGAAAGAAGGAAACAGAGCATCATTCAATCCCACATGAACTTTGTTATTATGCTTAATAGACAGCTTTCCCAAACTTAAATGTTTTAAGAGGAAAAAATAGGCAGAGGTGGTCAGGGCTGCAGGAATATGTTTTTTTTTTCAGCCACGTGGAAGCATGCGCAAAGTCAGGTGTGCAGCTAAACAGATATTTAGAACTGTTAAGCTCTGATAATTAAAAATGATTTGAGATGGATATTCTGAGAGGAAATCGTACTGGGGAAAAAAAAATCATTATTAGGGAAGTAAATTATGTTCATTTACACACATCCACTGAGAAAACAGACAGTTAAGAGCAAGTTTATAGAACATGTTTCAACACTAATCTTATGTGCTGCTCATGGCTGTCTTTAGTATCAGACATTGTTTTTGTTGTCTTTAAATCTACATACCACGAGGTAGATTACCTAAATATGGCCAGAAGAAGTTTCAACAACATATTTGAGCATTACAAAAAAAAAAAGTGACATATGTTCTTTGAAATACATTTGCTTGGCATGAACTTAATGTAAAGGAATGCTTGATATATTCCCCTTCACTAAGAGGCTGGTCATGCGGAGTTGAGGATGACACTGGCGTTTCAACCACTCGAGTGATGAATATCATATTGAGTTAATAACTTAAAAGGTAAAATATGATAAGTTTGGCTCTATCTTTTTGACAATAAGTGACAAATTGTGGCTTAAATACCTTAATAAAGGACTTGGCTGCAGCTCTGAAATGACTCCCAGTCTGTAATAATGGGTGCTGGCAGGAAGCGCATGCATTCATTAATGGCTAAATCAATCACCTGGGGCACTAACACACTCTGCAGGCAATTCATAGTAAAATCAATGCATATTATTGTTTGCTGAAAGGGGGAGAGCCTTTCTGTTGTCACACTGAGTTCGACCTTTCTACACTTGACTGTAGTTGCTTTACAGAGAACTGGAACGCAGTGAGAGGATCATCCACAAATATGTCAGATAAAACATTACGAATAGTGTGTGTTGGCATTAGTGTGATTCTTGTCACCAAATGTTTGGAGAAGGGGCATGCTGTGATGTTGGTAATTTCTCAGTTACTAATGTCAGCTGCTTTTATAACAAATTTGGCTTATTTTAGCCGCTACATATATAGAGAAAATTAAGAAATGAACTTCGGGAAAGTGAACCATTTCAAAGGCAAATGTCTCAGGTCTGCAAGATTTCAGCATTATATATGGTATATCAGTTAAGTTCAGCTACACTGGCTTCGAAGTCCTCAGAAGGAACCTCTAGTGTCACAGCTTGCAAAAAAACCCAAAAAAAACAATGGTAGTGTACTGCCACATGTAGACTCTTCTAGACTCCACACAGTGTGCATCTACATGCATGTAGTGCGATCTCTTATACAGATACAGGCCTTTAAAGGAGTCACAGATCACATTGTGATCGCTTTTGGTTGCTTGCTGCAGTCGTCTGTATTTTGCATGGAAGACGCAGACTTGTCTGCAAAAGCAAAGTCAAAGTTGTGCCCTTTCAAGCGTGTTGGCTGTAACAAAAAGGCACAACTATTACTTTGAAGGTCAACAGTCTCTGTTTCCAGTTTGCGTCACGCTTTCTCAAGTTGCGCTGCCGCTTGGTGAGCAGCTGGCCAGTGTTTGCAGGCAAGCTGGCATCTTCCATGCAAACTATGGGTGACTGGCAATTGCGGGATTTTTGATGCAGCACCATATTCAGTGCTTAACAAATTTATTAGACCACTTGTCACAAAAAAAAAAACTAAACCCCAAAATAGCGCACAAATATTTTAGAAACCCTTAAAAACTGAACTGTTGTGGAAAATTGTGGAACACAGGCCGGTGGCAAATAATTCATCTCTGCATTTTACTTTGTAAACACGTTTTTTTTTCTGTCCAAAGGGCTAAAAGCTAAATGACTATTTCTGCACAAATCCAACTGTTCTCTTTGATTTTCTTATCAATCTTTCTTTCTTCGTGGGGCCAGAACCTCGTTAAAGAGCCAGATCTGTACATGACACACTTATATGTGCATATTCTATGTCTACGCACACACGTGCACACACGCACACATACACATACACACTGTGCATACACACAAGGTCATATATTATAATGAAATCACATTTGTTTATGAAATACGTCTCTGTGCAAATTTTTAACACCAGTGGTTCAATAAAAATAGAAAAAAATATGTATCGTTACAGAACGAACAAAGATTTCTGACTAAAAAAAACAGAATTGACAAAATTAAATGAGCAGAAATGATAATTTCCTCCACCCCGATGACAATCGCATGACGCGAACAAGCAGGACGTTATGACTGCAGCGCATGCAGGATGAAAGATGACCGATCAGTGTCGCTTCAGGTTGACCCTGAGCTCCACACTATTATAAGAGTAATATCAGACTGAAGCTGCCCGCCTGGGGAGACTGTGGAGGTGCTTACATCATGATTCTAGTCACATGATGATGAACCAGATAGTGAATCTACTGTCCCGACGCTCCTGTTTGTCCCTCATTTTGTCTGCACCGTAGTACAGACCAACTATACACACACACCTATCTACACGACCAGTTTAGTGTTTGTTTCTGTCAAAAATAATACTACACTTGTATTTACAACAATTAAATAGAGGTCAATTAAGCACTTGTGTGGTGGCGAGTACTGGAATTTGACGCTAGCGAAAGTGGCAAAGCTTTTTAAGTCGGTTTTCTCTTATTTATTTATTAAAGACAACAAATAAAAGAGTAAAGTCGTTCTGGTTGTTAAAAGCATGTCATGCCAAAAATAAATAAAGGTGTAATTTGTTTTTAAAAGGGAGAAGAAAGGAAAATGGAAGGAGAGCAATGAAGGAGAAGGGTAGGTTTTCTGTGCAAGACTGCCCTTCTGTGAAGCTTTAGCGCAAAAAGCAGTAGCAGTAGTGGTAGTAGCATATGTAGAAGTAGTAGTAGAAGTAGTGTTGGAGTCAAATTTCTGTGCTAGATGCAGTTCCCAGTGTGATCTATGCAGGGTACAGGGAAGTAGCCAGCTGGCTATCTCGACCTAAACTAGCCTCAGACCAGCAGTTTTAAAACCCTGACCCCTGTCAGAAACACGTCTACAACCCACTGCTCTAACACCACACATGCTTCACTGATACATGTAACGCTGCAGTGCATCATAAAATGGCTGCAACTGGGATTCCACGTGCGCAGTGATGAACATCTCCCAGACACACCACTAGCTGGGCCGGGTGAGAAGGTGAAGGCTGGGTGGAACATAAGTGGGGTTGGGATGTGTGTCGCTTACTCCCTTTACTGCACTAATGATGGGGTGTCTACAGAGTGTGTTTATGTGCACGTCTGTTAGCGCGCGTGTCTCAGTAGCTGTTCTCATGGCCTGCCAGGATGTAGAGGTTGCTGTGGGCTGTGGGGTTGTCCGTAGGCCTGCTTTCCAGCACCACCACCCTGCAACACAAAAGTGTATGGAGGAGGGGGTGGGGGAGAGAAGAAACACAGGCACACACACAAAATCCAGTTTAGTTTCAAGTTAAGGTAACAAAACAGTAATGAGTCTTTATCTTCACCCTTTCCCAGACAAAAGGACAGCCCGGCCCGATTTTCAGCATGTTATTAGTTTTCTGACAAAAAAGAGGAAAAAAAAAGAAATGCAACCCTGACTAAAATAAAGAATCAAGACAGTAAAGACCCAGGATTTCTTGTAGAAGTGTGCAAACAGCCAGCCAACCCAGATGGGATATGGTCCAAGCTTGTTAAAAACCCTGTTATTTGGAAAAAGGCAGTAGAGAAACATGGCTTGCTCTGAAGCTAAGAGTACTCGCTTTACCCTGAGAAAAAGGTGGGAAAGTTGTTAGTACTCTTTCAGAGCAACCCAAAAAAATCACACACTGCGACTTAAAGCTACTCGGCTTCTCAGTAATGACAAAACAGACACCAGAATGATCCAGCCCCTATAAGAGTGGGGGTATTTTGGTATTTTATGCAGGCTACACCAAACTGAAAGAACCTGAAGCGTTCAGACAGTGTGAGCAAGGAGGATCAGATCATTCTGGCATCTATTCTCTCATGATTTAATAATCTTGAAAAAGTGTCGGCTTATTTTCTCATTCTGAATTTTCCTAATCAACGTCTGGCATCGAGCAGGCCTTGAGAGTCCCGACAGAAAGAGGCAGAGGTTTTAGGCCGCCTGTGGCCAGCGAGCGGTGAGTGTACCTGCGCAGAATGGGGCCTCTTTCCTCAGTCTCTGGATCTCTACGGTCGGCATGTCTTTAGTGGCAAAACATCAAATGTTAACAGAAAGTGTGCGTGCATGTGTGTGTGTGACGGGTATAAAGCAAGAAGGAAATGTGTATAAGTTTCTTACCTGTCTGATCCCAGTAGTCTGAAGATGCGTGTGCTGTCTGAGATCTCCTGAGTGATCTGATGAATGAGAGCAGAAGAGAGAATTGGATGTTTTTTAGTAGATGACAATGCCAGATGGCACTAAAAAATACTGATGTCCTGACTGAGAGCTCATCTTCATATTCACTAATGGATTCAATATAAAAGGCAGACTAAACAAGTATTAAACCATCACTCAAACATTCCGTATGGTGCCTTCATTTCTGCAGGGGGTACTTTAATATATCCATATCCAGTGTACAATCTTAGATAGATAGATAGATAAAAACCTTTACTATCCCAGAGGGGCAATTTGCTTTGCAGCCACCAGCAAAATGCTCTACACAACACATGCCCAGAAATACAGAATCACTTCTTAGCCCACAAGATCGTACACTGCGATCAAAATGCTGAACCAGAGAGGGAATCCTTGGTACCATTGTCTTGTTCTACTTTCCCATAAGATATAAGAATTAAGCAACTGGAAAAACATGTCTACAAATTTAAAGGGGAATTACATCCCCAAATACTGCAAACTTTGAATCCGACATGTCTTTATAGAAGTCTGCATTAGCACCACTGCTGCTGTCTTTGCATTGGCATCATTTAAATGAATTAAGCAGTCACATCGGTTTAATCCAGGAACACAGGGTGTGTAAATAAAGGGTATTAGACATAGTCAGAGTGAAAAGTTTTGACAGACTGCATGCAATTCAACCTACTTTGCAACCACATGGCTGTGCCATACCACACTGTCTGCGATAATACCAGTATAAATTTTTTATATGACATAAAAGTGTCATATCGCAGTTTCAATTACATAATGACGCCACGCATTTATGGTCCCGTCCACGCGCAACAAGAAGACACGTCTGTGAACAAGAGACTTGTGTCAGCCTCTCATTATGATTTAGTACCTAAGAAATGAACTACTTCTACAACAACTTCTGACAAAGCACAACACTTCTCAAAATATGACAGAAAACGGTTCCTGCTGAAGGCGGAAACAACAAATTTCTTTCACCACTTGAGGCAAAAACCACTGGCCTATCTGGCCTGTGGTTTGGACTAAACCATATCACAGTGCCCTAAGACCACCTAGTGTCTTCCTCTTATACATGCTTAGTATGAATCTCACCTCATTGGTCTTGAAACTTCTTCCCTGCATGCCATGTCTCCAGAAGGCCAATACACTGTCTTGGAGGCAAACTGTATTATAAAAAACAAAAAACAATAGGAGGTATTATAAGAGGTAACCATTTCAGCAAAGGACCTTTTGATATAAACAAAGTTGGAGTTTAGCCCTTCCTTTTTTGTTTACCTATGTTTTCAATCTGGAAGTTGAAAGTGAGCTCAGCTGACAACTTTCTGCTGGATTTCAACCGGCCCTGGAGATTCACTATCTTTATACACCCTATAGTCAGAAAAAGAGACAGGAAACAGCAGAGTGAAACTAATAGAATAAACATGTTAATAACATCTAAAGTTTGATCTGAAAAGTTCAAACTACACAATGCAACAAAAATCTGAGTCGCTCACTGTCGAGGCAGACTAGGATCGTGTCTCTCTCTAGCTGAGTGACATGGATCACACATGTCTGCGGGGTTTCTGCAGAGAAGGAGATAAATGCAGAGGATTATTTTGGCTCCTGTGCTCTACCCACCAACATCTGCAAAGAAAACAGTTAACACAGCCAGTCGGTGTTCCCACCTGCTTCTGTGAACCAGGAGGAGGTAGAGTTGGGATTGACTGTGCCAAATCGGACCACCTGGTTGAGTTCAGTTCCTTTACCGACTGCCACACAGATGAGGGGGTAGGTCTGTTCAGGGACCACCAACATTTCAAAGACCTCCAACGGACATGGCAGTGGGAAGTCAATAGTCTGTTACGTAGATTAAAAGAAAACGTTTAGGAAGCGTTGTTTCACTTCTGTCAGAATGAAAAAAAAGTGCCATGGATATAATCATCTGCAATGCATTCATCTGATTTTAAATCACCTGGGAAAAAAAGGTATATTAGAACTTTTTTTTATTAGAGTTTAGAGAAGAAACCAGCTGTGATAGTGGCAGTTTTAGAATTTTAAGTCTTTGTTTTATGGACTTAAATATATAAATGGAGAGAGTATGAGAGCCGATACAACACCCTCAAAACAGACCAGAACAGGCATTAGTGACAGCAGACATGGCATTACATAAACCAAACACAGAGCAAAAAGAGAGAGCTGGGATGAAGACTGGGTTGCAAAGTGGTCGGGCGTGCACTACAACAACTGTAGGTTGCCTAAATCAGACAGCACACCCTGTATGAGACTGGCAAATTGGATGTGTGTGAGAGTATCAGTTGAGCCATTTGCTGATGCTGACTGGCAAATCAGCTGGACTAATGCTGCGGTTAGTTTTTTCAAAGTTTCGATCCTTATAAAAATAGCCAGCGCTGTGGGAAATGTGCTTTTGTGTATAATTATTTATTTAGTTTCTCGTAATTGTGTAATAAAATGTGGGGAGCGGAAATGACAAAGTCATTATCTTGAATTTTGGGGAGAATAAAAACTGACCTTGATAAGCATGAACTTCTGCATTGACTCCACCCACTCTAACAGCATGACACTGGACTGGAAGGCTCCACACAGGTACTTATGACCGGTGTACGGGTTACGAACTGCAGAAAAACAACACTGAATTTTGCCTTTCTGCATGACATTATACTTAAAATTATTTGTTCCACATTATAACATCACCTTTTTATGTAATATTCTGCACAAATACTACACAGGACATACCAAACACCAGTTTGTTTGGTTTTTAATATACTTTTTATGATGCTTCATGTAACTGGTCGGAATTCAACATAGTTAAATAAAGTCAGTCATGAACTTTTAAAGAGGCACGAAATAAGCAGCAGCAGCACTTGCCACAACAAAATATGAAATCAGCATTCACAAAAACTCACCTACGCAGCACTTCTGGCACCCTTTAGTGTCTGGAATCTTATTGGACACAGCAAACTTCCTATAAACAGACAAATAAAGACATATGAGCCAAATATAGAGCTGAACTGGCACAAACGTGTG
>VUQK01010640.1:0-10442 GCA_015106715.1 Bujurquina vittata | reverse complement strand
AAAGGTGAAAAATATGGAAATCTTAAAAAGACTGGTAGATTGTGTCATTCTGGAGGGCAAGCAGGAACTTTAATTTCAGGCACACGATAATAATGAGGTTGTTATCAATGCTTTTTTATGTGTCATAGCTGTAGCGGCAGTAAGAGACTTGTGCACCCCAGGTTTGTTTCTTCAGTAAATGCATTTATTCTGCTCTCAATCTGCAATGCAACAGGTCTTTATACTGCATTTCTGCATAAAAAGATGTTTTTTATAGTTATTGAGGGTGGAGTGATTCAGGCGGAGCACTACTGAAGGCCTAGGTGTGAAATGCACGGCCCGCCACTGGTGTTAGGGGTACATTGAACAGACCCAGTTCTCAGTATAAGCGAAGAGGTTTGTTTAGCTGAGTTCCTCCCCCATATCAGATGGAAGCTCAGTTTAGAGTTATGTGTTAATCACACCAGTTGACTCTTGTTTCTAATTTAGCTTAATGGTAAAGACTCTGCAGAGTATAAGCTGTCTATGTACAAACAGATTTGCTGTCCAAGACCTTAATATGTTCTGCCCAGTGAGCACAGTCCAAATTCTGCTTTCGCCTTGATAGTCATTAACACTCCCATGTTGGCCCGGAACGAATGAGAGAGCATACAGTATGCCCATTCATGTGCAGCAAAGCAAAGGACAGACTGATGATCATTAGGATGCCAAGTGTGATGCTGATTATGACTGTGTTTATAATGAGCTCATCTCACCTTAGAGAGCTGTGCTATTTGAGGAAAAAGCCATTTACCTGAGAAGACAAGTCATGTGAGAAAATGCTGCACTGAAGCAGCTTAGTTTTGATGGCATCGGTGAAAAGGGCATTTGTAATTGCATCTTCAGAGTTATGTTGGGATTTCACAAACACGGACAAACTGAAACAGTTCAAGTTATTATCAAGCTGCTCCAATATTAATCTTTTTTAGCTACCTGCACAAAAAAATCCTATTTAAATCCTATTTAGGCATCTGATAACTGGCAAATTAATTATTTGGTTGACAAATCAGAAATTTTTGTCTCATATCGATTATACACTTAAAGGTTTTAACCACTGAATTACAGTGCAATTACTAGATTAACATTTATTTTTGCATCCTATATTATCTGATATCCCTGTACTATATTTGTGCATGGAATAAAATCATAGTGAGTGTCAAGGTCACTGTGACCTGTATAAAGTGAATTATTGCACAGTGCACTTTTTCCAGTCACGATGGAACTCCATGTAATTTAAATCAAATATCCATCTATCTATCCATTTTATTTAACGACAAATTGACAGTTTCAGCTCATATTATTGAGTCATCTGGATATATATTTTTCCCCCCGAATTTTCTTAATCTCAAATTGACAGTTGCCATCGTTACAGAGACAGGTCCTGGTGTCCTAGGAAACAATGAGTATCCTTCATACTGTAGGTTGTGTATCGGTCCTATGTTTGTATTTTTCTGAAGCTACTCTTAATAAGGCACAACAAAAGAGAAGGAAATAAAAAAAATATATGCACAAAACCTTTTAAGTAATATAGACAGCTCCAGAGAAAGACAAGGACACAGTTAGTCCTGTCCCTTGACAGCATGTGAGAAATAAATTAGAAATCCCTTAAATGGTTTTAAAGCTTTTTTATCACTATAATATTAAAGAATGGTCTGCTTTTTGCAGTCCATGTTATCTCAAACTGATTTTAAAAAGCTTACTGGTAGGCTTTACCAGCAAACTGTTAAACAGTATTATAGCCAGAGAGAACATGAAATAATCTAAGACATACCTGAAGCGACCAATTTACTAATCCTTGCAATGAAAATTCCCAATGAAAAATGTTGATGTCCTACAGTACAATGAGAAGATCAACAGAAAGTAGAAAGTGTAATAAAAGACATTTATGCATGCCTTCAGTCAAGCAAATCAAAGCTTGGAATAATTTTTTACAGCAGAACAATATAATTACAATTTGGAGTTTAGGCTCCAAGCTCGTTACTTCCCACAAATCTAATACTATACGCAAACAAATTGGGGGGTGATGAGTAAACGTCCTCTGGTGTGGATGCTGATGTGGTCGAGGGGATGAAATGAAACAGCGGTGCCATTAGGGTAGAGGAGCACCTCCATTGACGTGGCAGAGGGAGACATGGGAAGTTTGATTAGATCCTTAATTTAGAGGGTCTTTTGATAGATTACATGAGAAAAGTGACTATGATGTGTGCAGTTCAGCTACAATTGTCTGCTTGAAATAGCTCATACACTTTGCTCCTTTATTTTTAAATTTATGATTTATGGTTTTTGTGTTCTTTTTTTTAATCTGAAATGGTTAAACCCAGTTTAAGGATTATCCTTTTGAAACAAAAGAAAGGCATTGCAGGCAGGCAAGGAGAGGGCAAAAACCAGCTCCAACATCTCTGTTGTGTCTGACACATTCAGTAGATAACATGTGTCACCCAGTTCTGGTCAGCGTAATTGCAAGGAGCAGCAGAGGTTAGACTGTGTACATAACCTTCCAGTAAGTGTACTGGTTGGAAGGAGGTATGTATATGTATGTGTCCTTTAAGAGATCTTTTTTTTCCCCACATCTGTGTCATTTTAGCATAGTGAGGCTATGTCTCCTTGCTTCTCCAATTCTCCAAGCCTTCCGCTATGTACGCTGCTGATGTTCAGTGCAGGGGCTCAGGCATTAAAATGCGGCAGCCATTCCGGGCCTCAGTCCCTGCGGTAATTGGAAAGCCGTCAGCAAGCCGTTGTTTCGATAGAGAGAGAGGCAGAGAAAAGGAGGCTGGGTCAGATGAGGAGAGCAAAAAAAGGCAATAGAGTGGGGGGAAGAAAGAGACAAATAAGGCTTGAAATCAGGGAAAGAGTGGACAGAAGGATTTAGAAATGAGGGGAAAGGGCAGATGAGGCTGGTGAATGATCGAATGAAGGCTATGAAGTGACTGATATAGTATGCTGTGGGAGAAATTGACAAAGAGTAGAAGAGATTGAATGTGATGAAGAGGTTTAGAGATTTCTTGTCTTTTACAGTAAGTGAATGTTGCAGAAAATAGTATCAGGTTCCTAGTTCAGGGCACAACAAAACCACTTGTTACAGTAAGCAAGCAGTCTGCTGTCTATATGTGCAACAGAACCAGGTGCATCTCAGATCAGTGAAATACTATTTTAAGCATTTGAATTTATTGATTTTTTATTTGCGATAAACATAGAAATATTGCATTTTATTTTTCATCTGTGTTGAAGCTCTGACGACACAAGAGGCAGACTGACACTGAGTGCAACTTCCACAGTGGTGGCAAAGAAGTGATGAATGAAGACTAGGCGGAGCTCTGCTGCTGCTGTATTAGAATTCACCGCCAGAGAGAGAGAGAGCGCACGAGAGAGAGAGAGAGAGAAAAGGAAAGAGAGAGAATGAAGATGCAGCAGAGAGAAATGTTGAGGAGAGGGATAACAGGGTGAAATGAAGGCAAGAGAATGGGAGAGAGAAGGAAAGGATTCGAGGCAAGGGGAAAAGAGGGAGGAGTGACAATTAAACCAAATAGGCTGGAGCTTTTTGACCCCCGCCCCACTGCACACAAGCACACACGCACACATACACATACTATCACAGACTGCCTCAGGGAGCCATGGTGCGTGCACGTTCGCTGGCAGACAGGCAGGAGATCAATCGTGCTCTGGGACAAATGTGTATGTCTGTAAGCGATGTGTAAGCAACATGCTGGTGGTGGTGGCATGTGCCGTGCTAGTGGAGGTGCAGTGTTAGCGGGAGCAGAGGGGGCTGTCTGTGTATGTGCCTGTGCGCACAGCTAGAATGCACATAGAGGGCTTGTGGTGTGTGAATGTGAGCAAGCCGTCAAAGGGGAGGGGAGCCACGGAGCGCAGAAGCAGCAGCAGTAGCGGCAGTATTGCCAGAGTGTGTGTGAGCGTGTGTGAGAGAGCGTGTATGTGTGAGGGGTGGAGGGGAGAGGAGAGGCAGACGCGGCGGGACTCCCGGGAGAGGGAAAGGGAGTTGGGGAGCAGACCCAGCCTCTCTCCTCCACAGCAGGAGAACCAGGACTCAAGGACGAGGCAAGATCTGTAGCCCAGCCTGGAGCATCTGGAACTGGGGACGTGGGGGGATTTCTGTCCCTCTCTGTAGGGGACTTCTGTTGGACCCCCAACTCAGGATGTGTTGGACCAAGGGGAGGGGGCTTCCAGACGGATCTGGCAGAACCACACAGAAAAGGAAACAGTGCAGTTCCTCTTACCGTTATATATTTCTGCTTCTACCTCGATTAGGATGCGAGGGAGAGGGGAGAGATAGAAAGAGAAGGTAAAAAGGCAAGGAGGATATTGTCTTTGCTGTTAAGGAAGAAAGAGAGGGAATAAGAAGAAGAGAAAGGTGAGATAGTGGCTATGAGGGGTGTGCTCTACACTCATGCTTCTCCCGTGGAACACTGAGTATTGACTCTTGATTGGCAGGTGCTGGGGCTTGTTTATGAATCCCTGCCTGGCCACTATAACAACCAGGGGTTGTCACCAGGTTTCTGTCTTGTTGACGAACATGTCGGTGACCACGGGCTTCAGTTACCAGCTCCCTGGAATCACCACAGTGACATATGTGTTTGTTTACAGCCCTGGCTCTGTGCAGAGAGACCCTAGCCCACCTCATCACACCCCTCCAGTACTGTCAGGCTCCCGTGGGCCCAAACGGAAACTCTACAGTGCTGTCCCAGGACGTACCTTCATAGTGGTCAAGCCCTACACGCCACAGGGGGAGGGAGAGATCCAACTCAACCGTGGAGAACGGGTCAAAGGTAGGATGTCTACTACATGTTTGACTATCTCACTGCGTAGGTAGTAGTAACAGTATTGCTGTTAATATATTGTATTCCATAGCATGTCAGCAACTTTCCATTATTACCAATTTTTAGGATCAGCTGGGAAGTCCATAATGACATTGCGGCTTGCATGAGTATCAAAGTTGGGTTTGCTGCAGTATAAGAAAAATCAAACATTTCCATGCTGACATACTTCTCAGAAACTGACCAAACCATTACTTCACTGTGATTTTTGTTGCACAGTTATGTAATCATTCAGTCTGGAAGTCATTTTGGTGATGTTTGAGTTTGACATTTGAATTATCATTTCATTAACTTCTTAAATGTGCTCTTTTCTGCTTTACACAGAGGTATAGTGGTTTTTCTTTCATGTGTTTGTGTGTGCTTTTGTCTCCATTTATGCTTCACTCAAGACTATGACTGTAATGACGTAGAAGGTAAAAGCAATAATATTCTTCTCACCCTGTACCTCTCCCGCACACCATAGTGTGTCAACCCTACACCTACAGTGAAGCAAGCAGTTCTTGGCCCTGTTTGAATCCACTTGAGATGTGTTTACAATCTCAGTACAAATTTGTGATTACTTCAAGGAGAGGGCATGCAAATTCAAACAGGTCCCGTGTGCTATTGGTTGTTGGTTTGCATACATATATTGTGTTCTTCCTCCTCTCTTAGAGTGCTTCCCCCTGAACGCACAACTGCTTTTCTCCCTTCTCTTATCTACTGTCCACAGACACCCAGCTCCACATTGACCCCACATCCCTACATCCTGCCACTTCACATATATCACCATGGATCAAACCCACATTAGCTTAATGGAAACAGTTCCCTCATGTCCTTAGATAGACCAGAGAGAGCAAGGCAACACTCATGCTGAGACCTCTTATGTTGCTTTCAGGCCTACAGAAGCACAGGAAGTACAGATTAAGGGTCAATTTGGCATTTCAATTTGGATCTTGTGCGAACAACCGAAATACACAAATGTCCCCAAACATGATGGCCATGCACAGACACACACGCATCTTACCTCTTATTCCCTCTTTAAAAACAGTCAGTAACACCAGTCTAAATCTAATGACATGACACCTTCACTGTCCTTATACATCCAGAAGTATTCACACCGCTTCCAAGATGTTTTCTATCTTTAAGCCTCCCTGAGAAACTTTTTCCAGCAGACCTTCTCCTGTGAGCTTTAATGCTTCCTCTTCGTAGTACCTTGTCTGTTTTATAGCACAGTTGTTTAAATGAACAGAGCTGTTTTTGCTGTAGAAAACCAAGTGATACAGCATTTTATGAAACAGTGATGCATACTGAGCTTGACACAAATGTTATTGTGAATGTGATGACTCAACAGCAGCCTAGTATGCTTCCGTCCGCTGAATAGATCTGCTGTCAGTAGCTTTTCTGTCAGTGCAACCAAATCCATAAACCTGCCACTAATGTGAAAACTCACTGTTTTGACGTCATTTCATGTTAGCCATGCAGGAAACGAGCTTATTGTTGCATTGCTGCCAGTACCATGCCCCGGCCAAATAAACCATCTGGCTCTGTTATGCAACACTGACCATCATAACCATAACTGTGTTGCATTTACTGTTCTTCTATTGTCTTAGGATATAAATTGAGGAATATGTCACTGATATCAACTGGTTGTTTAACTGGTTTAAAGTACTGGTAGTTCAGGTTTAATATAAAAGTTTTGGGTTTTTTTTGATGGCTTATTTCATACATGGACCACCAGCATCATAAAAAATGTAACTAGTTTTGTTAATCAAGGTTTCATTTAGTTGAATGTAATTCACATTGTTTTTCTGAATGTCAGAAATGACAAGAAAATGAAAAGCTTTTGATCAGAAAAGGTAACACATAGTAATTCTGTGCCCTACTGTCATGTTATCCCACAGTGCCAGTTCTGAGCCAGAAAAACCCTGTTTAGTGTATTTTCACTGTCTTAAAAGGGAATGACCAGCTTTCCTGGCGCAAGGAGAGGCTCAGCTTGAGGAGCTTTTTTTCCTTTAGGGCTGTATGACCTTTGGTTTGATACATAATGGATTTCATCTAATCTGCATTCATAAATGGATGAGCTGCTAATAGTAATAGGGCTCTTTAACGATGGAGGACAAAAGAGGGTAAGGCAAGTGAAAGAGATGGTGGGAGATAGTATGATTTTTGTTTCTTTATCTTTTCTTGTCTTGTTTCCCTGATTATGGTGAACAGATGAAAAACATCCACACGTTTAGGGGTGCTGATTGATGCTCCAAAGTTACAAGTACTTTCAGTTTGTGTGCTTACATGAATTTGCGTTCATATGAAGTAAAAATCATTAGTAGTATTTGTTCTCCAAAGCTAAGGTACTGCTTCTAACATGTTGATTATTCAGATCAGTTTAGATAATTAATTCCCACCCCCCAATATCCAACAGAAGCTAATCTCTGTCCTCCTGTTAATGTCCACACATCCTTGTTAATCACCTGCTACACCAGAGGAGCATCTCTATGATGAGATCAGCCTGGGTAAATCTTACTAAATGATGTCTGTGTTTGTGTGTGTCTGTGTACAACTTTGGCTTTGGCAAGCATAAGCTTGCTCATGTAACTTTCATTAGCTCACCTGTAAGATTGGCAGCCTGTTGAGGCATAGATTATTGTATGTTGTACAAGCAAAGAGTTTGAAACATTATGCAATTAATGACGATCTTTTCTAATTGGGCTCATAATGTTGTTCTCGGCAGTAGACTATAGAATGCAGTAGTCCAATTTAAATATGTCTGTCATCATCTCTTCATCTATTACAATATATATATATTGTAATAGATGAAGAGTATCTAATCCTATAAAACTAAGACGTATCAATTTTTTGTCTTTTGTCACCTTTAGTGAACAATGACTATCTGGACTTAGATGGTAAATACAGTAGATCTGTATTACAACACTTCCCATAGATGTTACAGTGGGATAAATAGTTATTTGAATAATAAATAATTATTTTTGCTCACTTACAAATAAATGAACTAAATGAGTCTAGAATTTTGTGATAGTTTCATTTTAATCGAGAATATCAACCAAAAATTCAGAAATTACATATTACATAAAAGTTAAAAATTGATTTGATCCCTTACAACCCAGTCACAATTGTGGTTCCCAGAGATTGACTGTGTGCCACAGGGACATGCAGTTTAAAATCAATCAATCAATCTGATCTCAGCTCCTATTGTGTACAAAGCACACCTGTCCACAGAATCAATTCCATAGATTCCAACCTCTCCACTGCCATGGGCAAGATCTGTCAGAACATCACAGCTTGGTAAGAAGGTGGCAACTGTTGGTGAGATTATTTGGAAATAAAAGAAATATATAATGACCATCAATCATGGGGTGAGGATGATCACAAGAAAGATGTTTGATCAGCCCAGAACTACATGGGAGGAGCTTGTTATTGATGTGAAGGCAGTTTGAAACCACGCTGTATTTGGAGGAGGAGATTGCTGAGTATGCCCCAAAGAACATGACCCACAGTCAAGCCTAGAGGTGAAAACATTACAATTTGGGGCTGTTTTTCTGCTAAGGGTACAGAATGGCTTCACTGCATTGAAGGACCGATGGGCAGAGCCATGTACCATAAAATCTTTGACTAGAACCTCCATTCCTCAGCCAGAACACGGAGGATGGGTTGCGGATAGGTCTTCCAGCACAACAGTGACTCAAAACCTACTGCCAAAGAAACAAAGGAGTGACCAACTGCAACAAACATCTTACTGCTGTGCTTGCCAGCAAGGGTTTCTCCACCAGGTACTAAGCCATGATTTGCTTTGGGATCAAATATTTATTTCACTCAATGACATGCAAATCAGTTTACTACTTTCAGATAATGCTTTTTTTTCTAGATTTTTGGTTTATATTCGCTCTCTGTCTTGAAACTGCCATTAAAATTAGAGACTGTTCCTTTCTTTGGAAGTGAGCAGACTTGCAAATTCAGCAGGAGATCAAGTAATTATTTCCCTACTGTAAAAGTAAAACCCCTAGCTAAAGTAAATGATTGAAAACCATGTTATATCATTGTACACACAACTAATTATTATTGGTTTTTGCTCACTGCAAGATTTTCATCTGAAATTCTTTGAAATAAGTTTTAATATTTAATAAAATTGTTTAACCAGCTTCAATTTGCAGCTGAAGAGGGCTTTCAGGAAGAATGAATTGTCTTACTTATGTTGTTGCATTTCTTTCTGGCAGTGTGAAAATTAAAATGCATCAAAAAATATATTCTACAGTTTGCGTTGTGCGTACAGTAGTGAATGTTGTCATCAGATAGTCTTAGGAACCTAAGTGTTGTCAGTACTTGCATTTAGTCTTTGTAAATTGTGCTGTTATTGATTTGTTCACTTGTGCCATTTACAGTTCTGAAGTTACAGTTTTACCAGCCCTGTATTGATACAGTACCTGTAATGGTTTATAGCTGACACTCCATGCAGTGAGGATGCTGATGATTGCTTTGTTGACACTGATGATGAATATGATGAACATGAAGGTAAAACGATATTTAATTTTTCTGAAAGAAGGATGACAAAGTGTTTAAACTGCTAAAAGATTAAGGAGCCTCAATTGTGTACCGCTCTGTTATCAAAAATAAATAATGTGACTGCTGGAGGACTGTATTCTTTATCTAATGCTCAATGAGTGAGAATCTTCAGGCTTTTTTATCTAATTTTGCAGTGTTGATTTGTGGTGTTATCTGATTAAAAAGAATATCCAAGATTGCAATAATGTGCAAATTTAAAGTCACAGTTCTACTTTTTCATCCTTCATAATCACCACATGTGTGACAGTAGATGAGATTTAGTTTCAGTGTCTGAATCCAACAGTGGAGTCACATTGGCGTGTGTTTGATCGTAACCAGTTTTTATTTGCTTGGAAAACCTCCTGTTCTTTACTATGTGATTGTCAGGGTATTGCTCTGTTGTCTGCAATCAATGTCTCTAGACAGCCTTCTTCGAGACAAACAGTCCTTCTGTCCCGCATTTAGCAGGGTCATCCACATGCAGCTCTCCAAGCAAACTGCTGGTCTTAGGTAATGAGAAGTATTCATCCTTTGTCACTCGCTGACTGTTGCTGCTGTCATGTTGAGTTTGAAGGTATGTTTTTGATTGTGCATCTCTGTGCGCCTGCCAGTAATGGGGGTTCAAAGAAATTAATTTTTGCAAGATGATCAAATGTCATGGTCTACCTGTGTGCATATGTTTGTATTTAGTTCAACTCTGTGTGTGTGTGTGTGTGTGTGTGTGTGTAGATCCCTACGGCACACTAAAGACTCCTAAGATCCACTTTGCATCCGTGTCTATACTCATTCCCCTGCCCCCCTCAGTGTTTGTTTCTGCTTTTTCTCTTCATTGATGTAATCTGATCTCATCAATGGGATGGACATCTCTTGAAAGGCCACTTATTGTCACTATGGTAACGAATGAGGACACAACCAGGTCAGGCATTTTGCTGTGTGCATCCTCTCTCTCTCTCTCACACACACACACACACACACACACACACACACACACACACACACACACACACACACACACACACACACACACACACACTTACACACACACACCCCAACCCTCCCGAG
>VUQK01010638.1:24342-41976 GCA_015106715.1 Bujurquina vittata | reverse complement strand
AGGTCTTTGCAGGCCAACCAAGAGATATAATCTCTCCAGTGTGTCCTGGGTCTGCCCCGGGGCCTCCTCCCAGTAGGACATACCCAGAACACCTCACCCAAGAGGCACCCAGGAGGCGTCCTAGTCAGATGCCTGAACCACCTCAACTGGCTCCTTTCGATGTGGTGAAACAGTGGCTCTACGTTGAACTGCTCCCAAATGGTTGTGGTCCTCACCCTATCCCTAAGGGAATGGGCCAGCCACCCTTCTGAGGAAGCTCATTTCTAATGCTTGTATTCGCAATCTTATTCTTTCAGTCACTACCCAAAGCTCATCACCATAGGTGAGAGTGGGGACGTAGATTGACTGGTAAATCGACAGCTTCATTTTCACGCTCAGTGCCCTCTTCACCACGACAGACCGGTGCAGCATCCGCACCACTGCAGATGCACTGAGTCTCATTTATCCCAGAATCTCTCTGGCTAACTCTTATCAATTAAAAATGTATATTTTTTTAATGACCCATCTTTACATTTGTAGTTGTTTTGGTGCTATAAATATGTAACCATGGCTGGATGTAGAGTGTTCTATATTAACTATATTAACTATACCAACCTTGTGCCACCCAGAAATGTAAATCTAGAGTATTTTAGCACATTATATGCAATTCTGCTCCTGTACTCATAGTTGTTACAGATTATACAGAAACAAATCAAACTGCTTGGGCTAAAACCTGGCCTAATTTAGCCTAATTTAGAGTTTTAGGGCTAAGTAAAAGCCATGGTGTACCACAATGTTGTAAGCAGTTATGGTGCTCAGCGGGGTATTGCGATAGAAGATCCGAGCCTGATTTGGATTAGAAGAGTAGATCAAACGAAAGAAAATTTTGATTTTCTAACAATAAACAAAGGGTTCAAGTAAGTAAAGCAGATTTTCAGCATCAGAACATTTTACCCTGAAACAGTAAAAGAAGAAATAAAGGTCTAATTCATCCCTATTAATGTTGACTGTGAGCAAAGCACCTGAGACCCGGGGCAGTAAAAGGATCTAAATCAAAGGAGTCCACAGTCACAGACAGTTTTCAGTCTATTAAAGCCAATATATGCCACTTAGTGTCTAAGTTACAGCCCATCTGTGCGGTATTCTTGTTGCCTACATTAACTTTGGATCTCATAAATCACAGATCAGAGTTTAATGCAACTGTCAAACTTTAGAGCTGATTTTGTCTTTATTGTGCGGGCTACATAACACTGTGATTTACTGAAGTCATTCTGAGACATGTATGCCTGAACATGGTGTCAATGTACACTGTAAGCACTGCACTGATGGTAATGCACTTTTATTGTGGCATCTTATATTGTTTATTTATATTAATATGTAATTATGGCATGATAAATATAAAATGAATGCATGTTTATGTTAGTTTGAATGGTGTGTTTGTACATAATGAGTGACCTGTGTTTTTCTACTCTTATTTGCTTTTATTTGGACCCGCAGTGACTGCATTTTACAGATTTTATTGGGAAAATGTGTTTTGGGGAAAAGAGACCTCATATTCATCTGAGTGGTTGTTGACTTTGTCAGTCAAAAACTAATGTGTGCAGAGTACTGAGCTGCACAACATTTGAATAGCCTGTGAATTACTACTGTACAGTCAGTGGTAGCTATGATCTATATATTAACGCCCAATTAAAACTTTATGCAGGAGGCAAGTAAGTCTGAATTCAAATTAGAAATCCAATAACAGTAATTATCTTTGTGATACTAAATCATGTAACAGATTTTCTAATTAGACCCTTATTTTAACATGGGTAAATAACGTTACAAGTTTTAGGTGTTAAACTCAGTCCAGGCCATCAAGCCAAAACTGAACAATGTATAGATGGCACCATTCACTTTCATTTACATTTTAAATTTACTGAAAATGGTTTAGATAAATCCCCGTTGTTAACCAATGGGATGTCACCCACAGTGATACAGGAGGTGAGTTTAAGGCTTGCACAGCAGTGCTGCTGTAGTTGAAATTTTCTTTCACGTTAACCGGCCACACTGACGGAGTGAACAGGGAAGAAGGGCCAGCAGCATGAACGTGAGGTGGGTAACTGTAAACGTTTGAAAAGCCCAGTATTTAAATCTTTCATATTATGCATCTTAAATCCAAAATAGAGTTGGTGGAGTGTCTGAGAAGGCAAAATGACAGGAGTATCCTTGTGGGTGAGGTGATTATATATTGAGTATGAAATGTCATGACAAGTGAGTGACGTGCTGCGCACACAGCATGATGGTTTGGAAACAACATCGACAATGCACGGATAGTGGCAGTGACAACACTGTAAGGCCTTGGTGTCTGACACTTCATTTCATATCCCAGATTACACTATCTGGAGTTAATGATGCAGTGTATAAAGTGTTTTTCTATTACACAATGCAGTACAAATAATTGCTCTTCACATTAACCAAGAGCACGAATATATGGTTTTGAAAAACGTAAGTTTGGAATATGGCAATATTATAAGATTAAGGGCTTTGGACGGCATCATCTATTATCCAGAGAATGAGAGAGAGTTAAGTGAACAGAAAAAATAAGTGCTGTTTCAAGCCTGTCTGAGCCAAGCCCAAATTAACCACTAACAGTTTGACCTACTTCATACCCAGAGGGACTGTTTTTTTTTTTTTCATATTTGCTGATGAGGCCAAAGAAGAAAGTTGCATTAAGTGCAGGAGGAAAAATGCCAGTCTTTGAAAAACAAATAAGTAAAAAACTGAATAAAAAGAGCTGGGAACAAGTTGCTTGGCAGCCACATACATCCAACATTCTAAATGGCCTTCTGACCTTTGCCTAATTCTTTTAACTGAGTGGCCAGCATCTTTCAGTATGACTGATTAACTGCTATGACATACAAGCCAAACAGTTGGGACACTGTAAAAAGTAAAATAAATAAATAAATAAAAAAAATCCAATGCAACAATTCACAAGGCATTTAAACCTTAGATGTAATTAAAAATAGTATAGAGTAATTACTAAAAACAAACAAACAAACAAACAAAACTTTGCTGATGGAACATCTCCAAGCTAATTAAGTTAATTTTAAACATGTTAGTAACACAATTAGGTATAAAAGGAACAATTAGGCCCCTTATGATGACATACATTCTGGATAAGAAGCCAGTAAGGTTGCACCACTGCCGTGGTCCTAACAAATTAACTATATTAAGTTTTGATAATTACATCTGCTAATCTAAAATTAATATACATGGTTACATAAGTGATCTCGTGGCTCCTCTTGAAGCTGTGGGTTCATTGACAGGTGTGTGTGTGTGTGTGGGGGGGAATCTCCTGGAAACTGCAAAGGGTGCCATTGGGGAAATCTTCATTTCTATTCATTGTATCAACATGTGGAATTCTTCACCCACAGAACTCAAACTGGACCCTGATTGGGATCATTTTAAAATGAAACAAAGAGTTTTTAAAGCTTATTCAATCATGCAGCCGTGAATAATCTGCCGGCTCGTGTTTTATGTTTTTGCTAATTACTGTATACTGCAGTCTGCGCCCTGTGCTGTGTTGTCTGTCTATACTGTGCTGTTTTATAATGTGTGTATTTATTGTATAGATTGTGCATGTTATTGATTTTTCTCAGTTTGTGTTTTAAAAGATGGGCACTGAAAACTTGCTTGGGCAATAAATGCTGTGGTGTGGGCGGGCATAGCGGTGTGGTGGTCAGCACCGTCCCCTCACAGCAAGATGAGTGAATCCACCCGCCGGCCGGGGCCTTTCTGTGCGAGGTTTACATGTGATCCCCCACGCCTGCGAGGGTTTTCTCTGGGTACTCTGGGGTCCTCCCACATTGCAAAGACATGTGTGTTTGGTTAATTGGTGATTCCAAATTGGCCGTAGGTGTGAATGTGAGAGTGAATGTTTTTCTCCATAATGGTAGCCGGGATAGACTCCAGCCCCACTACGACCCTGAGCAGGATAAGTGGAAGAAAACGGAAGGATGAATGCTCCGGTGTGTGGCATGATTCATGCAACATACTTTTCCCTCTAAAAATAAACCACCAATAAAATAAATAATGAAATAAGTAAGAGCGTGCCTGTGGGTTGATAAGAACAATGTTGCTTGACAAAAAAAAAACAACAAAGAACTTATTGGATTTCATTGTATAAAATTCATTTTATTAAAACATTTGGTGCATGTGGCAGAGGCAACATGCACATCTGTTAAGACACTATTAACCCTGGAACACTAACATCACCCACGTGACAGTGAAAGTGACAGTGCTACAAAACTCACATTACTGTTCCAGGGTTAATGCTGAAATATATATACAGGCTTTACAGCTGCACATATGGCATCTTTTTCCAGGGCAGACTTTTTAAAATTTAAGCAAGACAATGCCAAACCACATTCTGCGCAGATTCCGACAGCATTGCTCTGAAGCAAAAGACTCCACATGCTGAACTGCCTGCAGTCCAGACCCGTCTCCTGCTGACCACGTTTGACAACCTAAGAAAAAAAAATATGTCAGAGGAGGCCCTGAACAGCTGACATCCTATACCAAGCAAGAATCCCCCTCTGCGTCTCATTCTCCAAACACTTACAGACTCTTGCTAAAAGAAGAGGTCATGCAAGATGGTGCACGTGTCCCTGTCCCTAACCTTTTTGGAAGGTGTTAAGGCATCTGCTTTAAAAGTGGCATGCATTTTTTAAAAAAAACTTGTCTCAACATGTGATATGAGATCTTTTTCAATTCACTAAGATCCGTAACTCACTGTGTTATCATTGCACTCTGGCATGATGTTAAAATGTATCAACTGCAGTACAGTGTAGTAGATTATGTAGCAGGATTGGTCTTGGCATTCCTAATGCTTAGAGTAGACACGGGCAGATGAGTCACTGCAAACATTACCTGAAATAAAAAAGACCTGATGCAAACTTTGTCAGTTAGCCTCTGTGAGGATAATCTATTTTTCATGGCATGGCAGTCAACAGGGATTTAATTTTTATTACTGCCAGGCATCCAATTTTAGTGTCAGATCTATGAAAAACTAATATAAGCACAAACGTGCACACACACCCCTGAAAGTAAACAGTGTTTAGGAAAAACAAACACCATTTCGAGCCCTGAGAGGAAATCGAGGCTCAGAACTAAATTGTTGGATGTGGCGGTGCTTTCCCTAACGGCAGCCCAATCTGCTGGAACCTATCCCTATGGAGGATTTCTTATGAGCCATGTGAGCTCACAGAGGCACAAACACATGCCCACAAACACACACACTCATACACGCACGCACACATTCTATTACTGGATGTGTATTCATCAGAGCATGGTGCCATTAGGACAAACTCAGATTAGCTTTTTCATGCCATCTGGAAAGGCAGGCATCCATCAGCTGGTTGTTATGCTCACCTCAATGAAGGTTCCCGGTGGTAAACCGCTTTCCGGAATTCCATGCAACGTCTCGCGGTGAAGGATTTGTTTTACGTATCACCAATGTGTCAGCTTTGCAATAAACAACATCATGATGCCGAGATGTCAAACCTGATGGCAAAGTTGGTCAGATGCTTGATCTTTTCAGCTTAATGTGTGATATTTCACAAGAAAAACTAATTTTCCCCCCTTCGGGACATGAGCCGTCACATCCTGCATTTATCCCCCCCAAAACAGGAACAGGAATGGCAAAGCCGCACAGTGTGCATAATAGGATAGTTCTGTTTTAGCATCTGTCATACATCACACTGCAGCTTAATTTAAACATTACTTGACTGAGCGATGGAGTTTGGGTGTGACTGATGTTCCACCCAACTACGGTTTGCAGCTGCTCAGAGCTGCAGTTTACCTAAAGATCATAGACAACTACAGTTCATTTAGCCTTACTGATGTGTAGAATATAGACAGCGGTACATTTGAAAACCTCTGGAGAGCTGGAGAGGCGTCCATTTTGCTTTGGTTCACCATCTTTTGTTTTAATTTTGACATTTTATAGTCATTTAAAAAAAAACTGACTTGTGTGAGGATTTCAGCAACCTGTGAGCAATAATCATTTGTGAAGCAGCCCGTGAAGCAGCATTTGCTGCCGTTAGTTGAGGTTATGCTAAACGTGGTTGAGAATTGCTTTTGTTAAACATTCCTCAGGCTCTTTAACTTTTGGCCTCTTTGAACAAAAACCAGTGGACAACCTTTGACGAGTTACTGGAGCAAAGTGAGTACGACGAGTCAGATGAAAAGCATCCCATTGCCTTAAAACCCAAAAAGTGAAGAAAAGCTCCAATGATGCAGCGCAACCACAGTTTTGTATTTTCATGGTTATTAAACAGCACGTGGCAATAAATCTGACTCTAACCTGTTAATTATAGCACAAATGAGATAAAGTGCAGGCAATTTCAGAGATTTGCTGAATTACCTGAGCGTGAGTGCACATTTCGTGTCCTAGAACATTCTGATTGCATCTTTTTTTAATTCCAAACAAACCTGGCATCAAGCAAAAAGAACCAAACAAAACACAACAAATCCTCCTTCCCATCAAAAAAAAAAACAAAACACTAAAGCTCAGAATAAAGTCTGGTGAAATTTTAAGAGTAGTATCAATCAGCAGTTCTTGTGAAAAGATGATAGTCAGACTATAGACAGATGTGCCTGATGGCTGACATTATTTAGTTTGACTAAATATTCTTTTAATTAGTTTGGAAATAAATTCAAATTACTGTGTTTTTATTGAAGTCACAGTAAGCAGCTAAAAATAGGAGTTCATCTCCCTGTGTGAATGGAACAAATTAAGAGAAGATAATGAGTTTAAAAAGACAAAGAGCAAAGTTCTTTGTGTGGAAAAATGACACACGCACACACACACACATGCACACACACACACTATAATATGGTTTAAAAACGTAACACAAAAAGTAAGGAAATTTGTGTTTGGTTAATTATTTCTATGCTTCTTGACATTAATCTTATACCATTGGAAAGCTTGTTTATTCGCCTTTGGTGCCACATTTGTAAGGAAAATGCACTGAGCAGCTTATTTTGCTATTGACTCTTGTTTGGTGTCGTTTATCAGAGTGGATGATTGAAGTCTGAAGAAATGAGACATATCAGCAATGTAACAATTAATTGATTTAACAAGCGGGGGCCTCAGTAGCATGTGGAAGAACCATACACAGCCACAACAGCCTGGCACCTCCTCCTCATGCTGGTCACCAGTTTGGGCACACACTGATGTGGGATGGCATCCTATTCTTCAACCAGCATTTGTTGCAAGCCAGCCTGGGTGAGCGTCACCACCTTGGAGGATAGAGTTTGGTCCCAGACTGTGGAGATTTGGGATTGCTACTGGAATCTCTTCTCAACATCTCGCTGCATTGAGATTGCCTCCAATGATGACAAGCCTTGTTTTTCCAGTGAAGGAGATGCCACCCCATACCATCGCACTGCCTCCACCAAAAGCTTGTTTGGCAGCAAAGATTTGGCAAGTTTTCATGGACACATTCCACACATTCAACTCCACATGTCTTAAATAGTGTCTGTATTGAATGCTTTTCACTGCCATGGCTTCCAAAAACGTTCACTGGAATTGAGCAATCATTGATTCCACTTGTGTTTTTCCTGCTCTGACAAGTCAACATGGCTGCAGTCAAAAATGCCCATTGATTACCTGTACATGATGACAAACTGAGACATTTTCCATGGGAGTTTTCTTGATGGTCTTAAATTTATATTGTTTTTTTTTTCTTTCCTTTATTTGGGGTAAAATCACATCTTGGTGGTCAATCTCAAGGAGCCACAGCTTGCTAGTAGCAGGTTTAGCTCATTTTTGCCTTCAGCGCTCAAGAAGGTGCTGGAAACGTTAATTTTGGTCCATATTAATATGACAGGATCGCACAGTTGCTGCAGATTTCTCAGCTGCTCAGCCAGAATCTCCTGTTCTGCCACATCCAACAGGAACTCAGCTGTATTGAGATCTGATGACTGTGGAGGCCTTTTAAGACACTGAACTCATTGTCATGTTCAAGAATCCAGTTTGAGACGATTAACGGTGCTCTGTTAGTACAAAGGGGCCCAAAGTGTGCCAAGAGAATATCTCCCCCCACCCCTACACCACCACCATCAGCACCAGCACCCTGAAGCATTGATACATACAGTAGATGTTCTTCTGCATACCTTGGGAGTAACGAGTGGTTGTTTGAGTTGCTGTTGCCTTCCTATGAGCTAGTTTGGCCAATGTCCTCTGACATCAACATGACATATTTACCCAGAGAACTGGATATTTTCTCTTTTCAGACCATTCTCTGTAAACTCCAGAGATTCCATTCAATTTAATTCATTTCATTTATATAGCACCAAATCACAACAAACAGTTGCCTGAAGGTGTTTTATATTGTAAGGTAAAGAGTCTGTGATAATTACAGAGAAAATCCCAGACTAACCTGTCGGGCCTTTCTTCTCTATTCTGAAGCTCAGTTTGAACAGCAGGTCATCAGCAGGTATTGAGTTGCTGTCATGTGATTGGCTGCTTTAATATTTGCATTGAACAAGTGTACCTATATACATTTCCAAGCTATCCTAGCCTCAGCTCTTGGCAAAGAGTTAAGTGAGAGATTTATTCTCAGGTTCATACTCGAAGATCTCAGGACGCTGAGAGCGGGAGGATTGTTGAGACATGTTTGTTTGGCCAACAAACATTCATTCAAGCCCTTCATTTTGCAGATTCATACCTAACTGTGCTTTAATAAGCCAGAGCAAAGATATGCGCCTCAAAATTCAGTAATAACAGGTTTCTTATCCATTACTGGGATCAGAAATTCATATCTTTTCCATGGTCTGTCAAACATTAGGTGCAAATTCTGACTGCTGATGTCTGAGTGTTGAATGTTTCTACTTTTATAATGCACTGCAGCTGCACTACAAATATAATAAAGTGCAGGACCAATTTTCATTTCCAGTCCATCCCTGATGTCATTCGTCTCATCTATTCCGGTTGTTGTTATCCTTGGCTTTCCCCCCTTCCCGTCTCTTTTGAAGCACTAAAAATGAATTGGGCTCAACACATCATAATTGCCAAACTGCTGAGCTTTACATACCTCCAGTTTACTGGCAGAAATACTGTCCGATACACATGTAAAGGAGCCAACGTGCACAATAGCAGAACACAAACTGCAAACTGAAAATATATCCTTTCAAATCAATTACTCCAAAGCAGTGCTCGAAAATGTTTTGACATTTTCTATTCTGTTTCTTCATGTTATGACTACAAATTCAATCAAAATCATAAACTATCTGTGGTAGCTTATATGCAGTATGCAAAGTGGTTTATATTTACATGTTTAATCTGCTTTCATTGGGGGATTCCCTCTTGCTTATGCTGACACACATAGCAAAAATAGCAGCATTGGAATCATGGAGGAAATAAATAATCTTTCGGAAACCCAAATTCACATAGTCCTCAGGCAAAATAAGTAATAAGGAGACAGCCTATGAAAATTGCATGCATTGTTTTTTGCACCCAGAGATATTTTTATCACAACAAATTGAAAATCTCATATGAATGTAGACAGCTGCTGACATTTTTCAGGCAACCTGACTTATGTGTTCTCTGTCTAATGACCTATTTTAACTTGGCTGTCAGTTCAGACTGATTATGTTAAGAAATTAAAATGAGGTATATACTCTACTTCAAGAAAATCAAAGTTCACTATCAAGTTAGTAAAACTTGTGGGACTTTTGCTACAGTTAAGTAACAGAGGGGGTTCTTAACCAGTTTCAGCTAATTTAGTGTTAATGAGATTAACAACAGGTGCACTAGAGGATGAAACAATGCCCAAAACAAGAATGGTTTTACAGGTGGAGGCCACTGATATTTCCCTCCTCATATTTTCTGTTTTTGCACTAGTTTTGCAATTGGCTAGTGTTATTACTGGTTGCCTGAGGTGATACCTGGATCCTACAGAGGCTGCAAAAGTAGTCCAACCCCTGCAGGATGGCACATAAATTGCCAAAAGGTTGCCATTGCCAGTGCCATTGCCAGAAAGTTTGCTGTGTCTCCCAGCACAGCCTCAAGAGCATGGAAGAGATTCCAGGAGACAGGCAGTTACTCTAGGAGAGCTGGACAGGGCTGTAGAAGGTCCTTAACATATCAGCAGGACTGGGATCTGCTCCTTTGTGCAAGGAGGAACAGGACAAGCACTGCCACAGCTACAAAATGACCTCCAGCAGGCCACTGGTTTGAATGTTTCTCACCAAACAATCATAACTTCATGAGGGTGCCCTGAGGACCCAAATTTCTCTAGTGGGTCCTGTTGTCACTGCCTGGCACCGTGGACCCTGGTGGTGGTCTGGGGAGGCATATCCATGGAGGGACGCACAGAGCTCTGCAGGCTAGGCAACAGCACCCTGACTGCCATTTGGGATCAGGATGAAGTCCTTGGACCCATTGTTGTTGTTGGGACCCTATGCTGGTACAGAGGGTCCTGAGCACCTCCTGGTGCATGACAATGCCCAGCCTCATGTGGCAAGAATATGCAGGTAGTTCCTGGAGGATGAAGGAATTGATACCATTGACTGGCCCCCCACACTTGCCTGACCGAAATGCAATAGAACACCTCTGGGACATTATGTTTTAGTCCATCTGATGCCTCCATGTTTCACCTCAGACTGTCAAGGAGGTCAGTGATGTCCTGGTCCAGATTTGGAAGGAGATCCCCCAGTGTACTGTCCATCATTTCTGATGTTGTCAGGCATGCATACAAGCACATGGGTCATTCCAACTACTGAGTGCCATTTTGAGTTGCTGCAATGAAATTTTGGCAAAGTTGACAAGCCTGCTGGATCATTTTTTTTTTCACTTTTATTTTCGGGGTGTCTTTAAATTTAGGTCTCTGTAGGTTGATAATTTTCATTTCCATCAAACTATGTTACATCCTTTTGTTCCTAACGCATTACTCATATCAGTATAGATATCCAGCATGATTTTTTCCATTGAGATCTGATGCGTTTTCAAAGTGTTCCTTTCATTTTTTGGAGCATTGCATTCGAAATAGATCAAGATGTGTGTAACTTCCAGGGCAACAGCATACAGCATGCTAGATGCAGGCATTTTTCACACCAAGTTACATCACTGTATACAGGCTCCTGGGATTTTGTTCTTAATCTGACTTCAATGTGTGTGGTGCAGCAGTTTGGAATCACCGGTTTTTACTGATGAGTCTGGCCAGTTCTGGGTGACTTTAGCAGCACAGCAGAGAAATACACTCTGCAATACATCTTATGCTAATCAGGTCTGTTCTGCTTTATATTTTCACTGCATATGAATAAAGTAAAGTGACTTTGCCAACAAACAAAATGAATTTTGGCTCTGTTGGTTTTGTTACGAGTTATATAAACGGCTGACCCACAAGCTTGACCCAATGTGAGAAGCAAGTAATGATTTTGGCTTGATTTAATGTTATTGTGTTGCTTAAGTATCATCATTACACAAGCGCCCCACTTGAATTCAGATTAACCATCTACAGTAAATGGGTCCTTGTTGGCTTGCCTTCTAACTGGGAGTCACTGTAAGTATAGGAGAATGCTGCAAAACACATCAATATATCTAAGAATGGTGTTTATTATGTCTACACTCTATATGTAATTTTAGCACCAGGAGAAGTGTGTCTAGCTTTATCCATATCTAATTTGAAGGTCATTTAGCCAAGGTGCCTTTTTATATCTTTAAAAAAAAGTGGTGCTAAAATTAAATGAAAGGACAACCTCTTTTGCCTTGGCTCCTGTGCAAGGCTGTGAGAGTAGGGGTGCTGAAGGTGCTACAGCGCCCCCTGGTGAATTGAAAATGACCTGTATGTCCATTAAATAGTAATTGAAAAAAAAAAAAATAAAAAGCTTAATTTAGTTATATCAGTTATTTTTCAAATTCTATTATAAACATTTTTAATATCTTAAATAGTTACTTTTAGTTTTTTCCTTCCATAGACAGTAAAAATGATGGTCGTAGCTTCAGTGAAGCCAGTGTGGAAGTGGCTTACACATGCATTCTTTTTAATGGCCACCAGGGGTGAGATAGTTGCAAAAAACCTTTGGTCCAGTAGAAGGTTATGGGGAAATGGGCCACGGCTCTGGCTTCAGAAAAACTTACCTGATGAGTTTATGGGCTCAGTCACTCATTTTGGGCCATTCTGATTGTGTTGATTCCATTTTGTAAATTTCAGGAATGAGGATTATCCAGGGTTTACTCACTGACTAATGACTGACTGGCAAATTGTGAGCCAATGAATGAGATCCTTGGTTCAAACCCAGGAGGCGACACATCCCTTGTTAAAAAAAATGTGTTAAAACAAATCTCCTAAACCAAGTGTAGTGCCACCTGTGATTTATTGTGAATAAGGGGGTAGCTGAAAATAACCTTCTAATGCTGGTGGCATAAATCTGACTTTCCTTTCAGTGCTCATTCACTGGATGTGTAGCCAGCCTACTGTATATATCTTCTGCATGTTTTCTTAGATGATTTTGCTTTCAGACACCAATATTGACAAATCGGAAATATTTTTAAGACTGGAGTCATATAAGAAAAGATGCAGAAGCACTGCACAACTTACAGCACATCTAATTTATAGCGCTCTTATTTATATGGGAGCTGAGGGTGCTACCCAACTCATAGTGCAATCCTCACAGCACTTCCTACATGAAACACATTTCCATGGCTGTGCTCTCATCTTGGTGAAAGAATAACAAGGCTAAGTCTGGCTCTGAGGCTGCACTTGAGCAAAACATCAAGATGATGATGATGATGATGATGATGATGATGGTGATGCTAACACGTAGAGTACTGGGGGTATAATGTTTTAGTAATATATGAATATTAAAACTAATATTTGATCAGAATAATAAAACATCTGTTTTTCCAGCACTTAAAAATAGTGTTTTCAGTTATTATTGTTTGTATTGTTCTAATCCCCCCCCCTTTCCCCATGCTATGAAGTATTTTCCTGAGTATTGGTATTGAGTTTGAAATTCTACTACTATGAAAGCTCTAATATGCAGAAATCAGACAAACCAAATTTAAATAACAATTTATCCTGTAGTACTGGAAATATCTCGGTCTGGACCAAAATGATGGAACAACTAAAACAAAAGCTGATGATGTCATCAGTGAAGTCGCTAACTTAGGTACTGCTTGATTAAAATAAATAAATAATTAGAAGAATACAAATAAACTGATTACATGATCCATTCACATGGAAATAAAGTCCAGTTAGAATGCATACATCAACCTTACACTGAAACTCCTATAATACAGAGAAAACCCAACATTCAGATGACCCCCTATGAACAAGCACTTGGTAACAGTGGGAAGGAAAAACTCAGTTTTAACAGGAAGAAGCTTCAGACAGATCCAGGCTCAGGGAGGGGCACCCATCTGTCTTTCTTTCTTTGGCACTTTTAATCATCTGTCAAGAACAGTGTGCTCAAAATGTGCACCTGTTCTTGACAGACATGCCAATAAACGCAATAAGTACACTATGTTGAGTCCTGCAACGTGTGAGGTGTTGCTGTTTTTAAATAAAGTTAGCCAGAAAATCTGCTTCTTAGCAAAATATAAATATTACAATGCTGTGTTGATTGTTAAATTGTTTTATGCTCCTTTATCAGGATTATGTTTAAATGGTAATAATCTTCTTATATAACCCAAAGGAATGGTAAGTAGATTTCAATGTCAAAGGGTTCCTTTTGCTCTGCAGACCTGCAGTTTTCTGAGTGACCATGCCAATTCTGGAGAGAAAAAAAAATATGAAAACAAAAACACAGTTTATGATCACTGCAAAAGTGTCTCTGTCAAAGCTTTCAGATGTTTTGAAGTTGACAAGATGGCTAAACATGGTTATTAGATCCATGCTCACATGGAGAGATTTAAGAGCTTGGGAGCCCAGAACAACCAACACACATGCATTCATGTGCTCAGGATGTGGTATTATTCCTTTGCCTCTTTGCAGCCAGCCACCTGTTCCTTTGTTTACTTGCCAAACTCTTCATACACTGAAAAATCTTTGGAGACAAGAGGGCTTGTACTACAGCAGACATGATACTCTAGCTAGTGCCTGATGAAAATCAGTCTGCAGCCAGAATATTGCACCAAAGAGTCAGGGAAAGCAAACAAATACTAATTTCCATAATTAATCAAGTGCACATAAAAATTGCTTCGCTTTTTTCCCCTTGTAGACAAAGATAAGCTATTGGTTGTTGCCGAATTTCGACACTAGCTTGTACAACGGAAGCGATTGTTGTTGTGGATAAATGTAATTGAATGTTTATCTTCTTCTAGTGTATATTTTATTGTAAATGTTTTGTTGAAATTCTAATTAATTTTTATTAGTCCAGTTTTTATAGATTACATTGCTTTCAGTTCCTGTCAGCCTTGCTCAGTTGAATTAGATTTCATTACAAACTTGTCATAGTTATTACTCCCTCACCATCTCTTTCTCCCAGAGTTTCATTCAGTTTCTCACCTGTCGCGCCTCTGTGGCTTTTGGCAGTGAACAGTTGGGCTGTAATTTTCTGACAGGCATGCATCAACACATCTCCAGCTTGTCTGACAGCTCAGTCTCATGAACGGTGTGTTGGAGAGTACCTTGCAAGAAAACAGCAAATCTGAGAGGGCCCAAAACACGTCAGCTTTGAGTAGGTCTTCCTTTTTCTTTTTTCTTTAGCCAGCTCTGCTAAAATATCATGAAAGCTTTCAGTTTTTCAGAGCAGTATATCTATATAACATGTCAGTGTAAATGCTGAACACAGAGCAGACTTGAATAGTATTAAGTGGTACAATAATACCTCTAGTTTTCATTTTATTCACACCTCCGTGCATTGCTTCCTAGCCAGATTCACACCATAGCAGGAAGAACAATCAATTATGCAGAATGCATTCTCAAATTAAATTGAGTTTTACGGAACACTATGAAAATTCTGCCAATAAACCATATTCAATCTTCTGAAAAGCTGTTTGCATATTTTTTATATGATCTTGACCTACTGTTGCTACATGTTGTCCAGCATAAGAAGCCAAATACAGAAACTTACCAGAGAAGGAAAAGCACTGCAGGGAACAGTCAGATTGAGTACAACAAGAAGGGATCTCACACACACGCACACACACGCATGCACGCACGCACGCACGCACACACACACACACACACACACACACACACAAAAATATCAAGATGATTAATCTGCAAATGGGGAAACAATGGATCTCAGGTGTCTGAAGTGCAGGTGAACCATCAAACTCAACTCTAGTCTAACTGGTAGAACTGGACATGACTCAGTGTGCCCCTCTGGTGTCTTAATGTGTGGAGAAATTGAAGACCCTTTCTGACCCATGCGGCAGACAAAGGGAAGGAGGAATTTCTCTGTGGGCCAGGCAGGAGGAGGTGGACAAAGACTTTTCAGGGGCTGACAGGACAATGTTGACACAGACAAGGCAGACAGGTGCTCCTCGGGCTGAGAGTGAACAGTGACGGCTGACTCTGGATCAGGCAGGAGATCAGCAGAAAAGACCAACTCAATAGATAAAAAGGTGTCAGCTGCCTCTGAAGTACTCTCTGAATCAGCCAATTAAGAATTAGGAACTACTGAAGTACTTAGGAACTGGGAAGATGCTGGGGGACTCTGACTGAGGAACAGAGGTGGTGTTGCCTCAGGATCAGGAACAGAAGAAAACAATAGCATTAATGAACAGTCTTAGGAACAGCTGACTCAGACTAAAGAAGGAAGGAAAATACAGCTACTCAGATGACTTGGACTAGGGAACGGTCTTTGTATGAGTTGACTTTAAGACAGAAGAAGCAACAGACCCGGGCATGGTGTTGATAAGCCAACAGCACTTCATGAACACCGGGCAGCCCAAATGAGTGAGCTTATACAAAAAGGTACTCACCTAGACTGGCTAAAAGAGATCAGGTCAGTTATGACAAGAGAACAGAGCACCTTCAAACCACTGGTCGATACCCTGCCTCTTCACAACACGGAATCTCCTCTCAGGCATTATAACACCCAAGTTCAGCAAATACTAGAAAGAAAACACATAGGGCCAAAGCAGGAGCTGCTTGTGGATAAGAGCAGCACACCAAGACTGTAAGACTCACCTCGATTCTTTTTAAGAAAGTGTGACTCAGTGTGCCATACAAGTATACTTGTGTGGGGCATTGAGTCATGGTACTATACACGGCATTATACAAGGTTAATGGTACACTGACAAACTTCATGAGGAGCTCAGTGTGGCTGTGGAAAGCATCACTGGAGGCCAACTTCAAGGCCATTGCATAATTCACCATCAAATGCGGCATTTACCAAGGTGAAGCGCTATCTCTGCTGCTGTTCTATACAGGCTTGACCCCCTCAGCCAGCTCATCACAAAGAACAGATATAGATACAAATCCTGCACCCTGAAACTCGATGAGCAAAGAAAAGAGAGAGGGCGAAGGTTGGTGAGTCTCAAAGCCACGATTCCGGATGAAATAAGGAGCATTCATGAATACATCTGCAAGATGCAACCCCACAGGGCGAACTGCTACAAGAGTGCTTCAGGCAGCTGAAGACAGATGGTGATCAGCAAAAAGAGGAAATATCATGGAAGACCAAGCCTCTCCATTGGATGTAGTAGCACATACTACCATGTTGCAAGATGCAAGTTCCGCCATGTGTACACTCAGAGGTACAGCCAAGTGTGCAGGAACATCTGTGCCACCAAATTCTGATTGGGGACACCTCAGAAAGCCGTTGAGAACAACAGCGCATCCTGTGGGACTTCAACTTCCAGACACACAAGCTGAAGGTTGCGTTGGTGAATCATGGTTCTGATGGTGCTGAATTCACTGGCGTTATCATCTTGTACAGAATTTCCTGCCTGATATGATATAGTTTTTACCAAAATGTAGTGACATGCTGTGCTAGGAGAAAATGTGCATTGAAAAAATATGGAGCATTATTAAAATAAGCCCTATATGCCTATTTATGTCAGAATTAATTAGTGTAAGATCTGAGGCCCCTCGGTTTTTTAATGTTCTTGACAGACAGGGCTCCTTTGCAGCCTGGTGGGAAAAGGCCTACACTTTTACTTCAGGCAACAACAGTTTGATCTTCTCGTGAGTGTCACTAACATATCATAATAGCCTCGCATGTGTCCTTTCTAACTTAAAAAATTCAAGTCCTTCCTGCTGTCTAATTTGATCATTAGGGATTATTCACATTCGTACTCAGGTTTGCCTGAATCCTCTTTAAACTGTGGCGTACTGTAGGTGTGCGGATATGACTCTTGAGTAATAGGGGTTTAGAACAAGCTGAAATTGTGAACCTAAACAAACTAAGAGCAGTGCTGAGTTGCAAAACCTTGACAAATGCTCGCTGTGGATGGCACCATTTGCATGAATTCAGTGCAGAGGAGACGTGCTCATACAATTTCAGAAAGTCCCGGGAAAATAGTTCTGTACATCCTTGACTTATATTTGGACCCAGGCAATCAATAGGAACAGAATTATGAGGCAGTGAAGCAAGTGATTTTAATCTGGGACTAAATATCCAGTAGTGGATTAGTTTCAGACAATTTCATACCTCCAGAGCTCTTCATGAAATATGGATAAGGCAGAAGAGAGAGAGGGGATGGGGGGGGGGGGA
>VUQK01010638.1:8013-18068 GCA_015106715.1 Bujurquina vittata | reverse complement strand
TTGCTGCTGTCATTTAAAAGAAATTAGCTGTATTTAACTAGAAATATGATGACTGATCATGCGTAATGTGTTCACAAGATAATCTAAATTATAAGTGAAATCTATGGAAAAAATTCAGAATCCAAGTTCATCTTAAAATATAGAATAAAACCAATAAAACTTTGCATTAAGTAAGCAGCCTACAGCCAAGCACTGGCTGATTCCTGTGTTAGCTTGATTATAAAATTACTATGGTTTATGAACAAATTATGCATAGGTGATTTACATACTGCTGACTTTTTATACGAAGACGGCAAGGCCATTAACGGCAACTTTTAAGAGGTGCCGTTTATATTTCTTTATTGTGCTGTCAGAGTTATTTATTTATGTCACCTATTTTCAGTTATTAAAGGTATGTAAAATAATTCCAGCATCTATGGCTATAACATTAACCTTTCATTTTCAAACTTTAATATTTATTAAATGAGGGCAATGTTGTGATGAGTCCAAATTTTTAATTGCCTCTGCAGCAATCTCCCAGGTCTTATAGGCTCATCTAGCTGTCATTAAGGCAAGCAGAAATGATAGATGTGTGACCTAATGCTTGCTAGTGTGCATGATCACCTGGACCATTATGCATTTTATGGGAGCTTTTACCTAAATGACCAGTTGGCTATTTGTTAAACTAATTGCAGGCAAAGTCTATACACATGTTGCAGATAAGCTTAGAGGTTACCTGGGGACAATAGCTTCTTTTTTAATAGAATCGATAGCCTTGTCCAGATGTTGGTTCTCCTACTCTAGATAATATAGTTGGCAATGAAGAGATTTCATCATGCATCATTAACGTTTAGCCAGCCCAGGAAAGCCAAAAAAACATTTGGAGAAGTTTGGTAATAGTGTGATAGTGATGATAATTATTCTTCCTTGCTTCACTCGGGTGAAGCAAGACAGCCCAGCCCTTGATAAAAACATACACAACAGTAGGACTGCCTGTGATGAGAACTCCCCTGACCTTAATTAGCTGCGTTCATGGCATCGCATGAACCCATTACCGAGACTTTAAAGCATATCCATTTCATTTCTCACCATTTGTCTACACCTCTGGTCTGGCTAATGAGAGCCAGAAAGGACTGGAGGGAGGCTGTTTGGGTGTTAGAAGACTGTCGCCAACCACAGAGATTTAAAAAAAAATAAAATTGAATAAACTGGGATTACATACTGGCTTCATAGCCTGGAGTCAACTCAGCTGAGTCTGGAAATTTGAAAACTGTCACATTTCTTCAGAATTTTACTTCCTCTGCAAATTGCACCGCTTTAATTATGTGAATTAAATCCACAGCGTGACACTCGAATATTTCTTGAAGATTGCTGTTTGTTTTGCATGCACTGATGTTAGAACTTCAATATGTCAAAGAATTTCCACCATAAAGACAGACACATGCATTATAATCATTTCACGATTCCCAGTGCAAGACCTATTTTTTTTTATGTGTGTGTGTGTGTGTGTGTGCATCTATCCTTCCACACAGTTGCCTGTGTTGGTGTGTGTGCAAAGGAAAAAAGGCAGAAGCTCTACAACCATCCCAATATCAAAGCAGGTGATACTTCAGCTGGAGATTTCTCCCCTAGGGCAGAGTGAGCAGAGTTGACCCTAGAGTGGCCATCCATTGCATTCCTTTGAGTACACTCCAGCCATAATAACACTTCACCACCTCTTTCATCTGTCATCAGCAAGCTGTGATGCGGCTAACTTTGTTTCCTGTTGAACATTTTTGCCAGTGACAGTAATATTCACAAATAATTTACAATTCAAATTCCTGACTGTCAAAAAAGGATTGAATGTGACTGAAAACAAAATCATATAAATAATAAAAATAAACATTTAGAATGTTTTTTTTCTTTCCTTGTCATCACTAGAAGGACTCTACCACCATTCCTAGAGGCCGGGAAGTTTTTCAGTCTGCTCGCACAAGGAAATCAATATCAAACATTCAAAAAGCCACATCTTGGCTAAAACTGAGCTGACTGTAATGGAATATGACTGACAGCAGATGATTTTCTGATTACATGCCTGACAGCTTGAACTTATTGAAAATGATGAGGACAGATGTTTGCTCTGACTCACATGCAATTAGGTTTTGACTTCATCAAAAATGAGAAATCAATTAATAGTGAAATAAGGAAAGAAGATTGTTGCATGTATATTTGTTATAATGGGAGGCAGGCATGACTGACTCTTTCACATGGATAAATTCTGTTTTTAAAAGTTTCCTCTTTATACGAGGCTGCTTGCTTTGAATGTAGCGAGATGCATCGGTTCTACAGTAATTAGTGCAAACGGATCATGTTGCACATTGAATCTGCTCTTTATGATGAGCAAATCTCAGGTTTTGTTTATTTAGACTTAAAAATGTCTGTGTTGAAATGAAAAAGTCACTGTTCAGCTTGGTTCTGCAAAGTCCCACCTGCAAAACACTAATCAGGGTTCTTACAAAGAGACCAGTCAAGTGCTGCCTCCTGGCAAGGCCATGAATTATTTCTCAGTATTATTTCATCTCAAAATGTATTCTTTATTTTCCCAACAATGAGCATAACACAGCTGAAAGAGGCAAATAAATTTATAGGATGTGCAGTCATGTGCAAAGAAAGTGTTGCTTGTAGAACCACTAATATAATTAACTGTTTTCAGTATGACTTTATCAGTCTCACATAATTGGGGATACGTTTTGACCTGCTCTTCTTTACAATGTTGCTTCTGTTCACTGAGGTTTGCCGACATTCATTTGTGCACAGCTCTCCTGCCACAGGTTAAAGTCTGGACTTTGACTGGATGACTGCAACACCATGATTCTTTTCTTTTCAGCCATTCTGTTGTAGATTTGCTGCTGTGCTTACTGGTGCCCCAATGTTAGCTAAACTTTAGCTGTTGGACAGATGGCCTCAGATTTGACTCCAGAGTACTTTGCTTGACTGAGGTGCACAGGTCCTATCTGCAAAACAAGCCCTCCACCGCAGTTCTTTACAGTTGGTATGATGTGTTTGTGCTGATGTGCTGCATTTGGTTTTCACCAGAGACACACGATTAAGAGACACTGAGCCACTCGGCCTATGATGTCACCAAATGTGACCCCCAACCAAAACCAGCGTCTGCCATATTTGTTGGTCTGTTCAGAGCTGGTATTTATAGTTAGCATAAGCCTACACACAGGAGAGCTCCCACTTTCTACAATGTAAATGATTCATTCGGGTAAGATTTTTATTTTTATCAGGTAGAAATCAGGAATTGAAAAGAATGAAAATAGTTTTACCAGTGAAGTGAAACCAACAGCTGAAGAAGTCTATTGACAGCCACCTGTAATAAGACTGATATTACAGACTGATATATATATATATATATTGTTCATATAGATGTTTCATGACACACATTTTAAGTTTTTAGGACTATCAACACTTACGAAAAACAGCCTTTTGGCTAATTCTGGCACATTAACTGAGTATTTATTAATGTGCATTGTCCCTACCAAAAATAAAAATTCAAATAAATAAATCAGGAATAAAAAGAAGAATATTTGAAAATTAATTATTTTGTAAATTTTATGTTTTTACTGCTCCGGTGTACCGGTGTAACATGCAGGCTGTGAACACTGTTTACCTCATGATGCTCGCTGTGCACCAACTATTTACTCTGGAGGATGTTGTAGAACTTCAGAGTCCAATACGAGTTGATGAGTGAGAGGAGCTCACTTCTGTCAGATGACAGCGATACTGAAGTGAGTAAGTGAGGATTTCCAGGACTTCTCTGTCAGTAACGCTTCTTTGTTTGCCGTTGTTTGCCATAACCGTTAGTTATGGTTATCCAGAGTTACTGAACCTTTCTTCAAGGTGGATCTAATGTTTCATAAACATGTCTGAAATCAGCAAACAGCCATTCTGATTCACTGACTTATTTTTCCACATTCATCATCAGATTAACTCAATTTATCACTGTTTATACTCACTCGGTGACTCTCAGCATTGATGCTCACCTCTTTGTCAGCAGGAAATGTGGTGTTCATTCTTGCAGACATTCAGGAAACCTTCGGACACTCGATGCAAAAACGCACTGAGCCTAACGCCACACAACAGACAAATGATGGCCTCAGAAGTCATGTGATTTGCCAGGGACACGTTGCTCAGTCACCCTTACTGTCTTGACTCTGGTACATTATAGGCAAGCATCTCCACTTTGGTCACTTAGAGAGACGAGTCGTTCTCCTAGCAACCCTTCCAAACAGCCCACACCTGTTCAGGCTTTTTCTAATTCTGCTTTATGAACTTTAACATTTAACATGCTAACTGAGGTCTGTAGGGTCTATGATACAGCTCTTTTCTGCAGTTTCTCTGAACATTGCATGGTCTGACCTTTGGGGTGAATTTGCTGGGAAGTCCACTCGTGGGAAGATTGTGGTATCGTGTTAACATACACTTAAATGCTACAGACCAGCAAATTGCCAAACCTCTGCTTTTATAGAGGTGCTCACACTTGCTGATGACCAGTTAAATGGACTGGTACTTTTTGAGCACTCAAAGTGCTTTCTACTATTAATCTCATTCAACCTATCACACACACACACATTCATTCAGTATTTTTATCGATACCTAAGCACTTATAGCTAACATTGCCATGCACACTCCGATGGATGGCAGCTGGTGGTTCAGTGTCTTGCCCAAGGATACTTCGAAGCAAGGAGGAAGGGACTGATTCACCGACCTTCCAATCGGTAGACGATCCGCTCCAGGAGGGTAAGCGGTAAGTATCTGAGCCACAGTGGCCTCTATTTATCAAGTAGATTTGATTTGCTGCACCTGGCTGCTACTTACCCTCTTAAATCCAATGGGAGCAGTAAGGCTGTATTTAGTTTTTCACAGGACTACACAGTCATTTTTAAAATTTTTATTCATATTGAACTCATTTGACAACATGCGAGTGTTGATGTCATTTTTAATTAGACAAATATTTAACAACCTGAGTCAAATTCAGGTTTCAAGTTTGGTATCGCGTGAACATTTTAGAAATCTAATGCCAGCTGAGGTTGTGCATGATAATCTTGCAGCTTATCCTTTGCTGCAACACTATGCTGTGACTTCATTAAATAAAAGAGCATCCCAAAATATTCCCAAGCCACTGAGACTATATATAAAATCCTATAACTGCAAGATCATTAATGCTATGACAAAAAGTAAACATAATAAAAAAGGTTGGCTGTAATAAGATATAAAAGTAAACATTACCCAGGGTTCATCTGAAGCTGTGCACCATTAAAACAAATAGCAGATATAATTACCTCCCTTATTTTTAAATGTCTGTAATAAATGGCAATTTATGTCACTTTTTTTGACATCTAATACTGCCTTTAGACAGGAGCTATATTTATCTAACATCAATGACTTGAAAAACAACTTTTTTTTTCAATTAAAGCAAATTTTCATTATATTTACTGAAATTGCCTGTGAAACTTTTGTCATTAATTCTACTCTTACGCTGATGGCGCCTCTCAAGACACACACACACACGAGGAGCACCTGCGGGGTGCTGACGGCTAAAGGGCTTTGGAGCTAAAACAGCTGCAAAACATGCGGCACCCTTGGCACAGAACTTTTGGGAGCGCTCACATCATGAAGACTCCCAGGCCCAGAGCCATGAAAGCTCAGACAATCAGCGAGGATGGGGAAATAAGGTGGTTGGTGTCAGCTGGGTAATTTTGTTTACCTAAGAACTTTGTGAGTGTGAAGTGCTGCTGTGATTATTATGGCGGTTATGATTGCTGTTATCCACAGAGTCATTGTGCTCAACCCGCTGTCATCTTCAATTACCGCTGTTTGTGGCCCCCAATCCTCGCACAGCCTGAACAGCCCCACCCTCGACACCCTTTACAACTGTTAAAAGAAAATCCATACACATCAGGTTATCTTTGTGTCTCTGCTTTCTAAACAGAGCATGACAGCGAGGGGGAGGGCGAATTCGTGTTATGCCTTGTGGGTCATCGAGGAGCCCATGTGTGGATTGACTCGCTTCCCTTTGGGTTTTGAAAGCTACAAATGTCTCTCAGGGTTGAGGATGGGCAATTCAAGTTTTCAAGTTCAAGTAGTGCACCTTTTGATGTGCAGCTCCAGCTCTGGCGAGGTAGCGCGGGCCTGGAGTGGCAGGTGTGTGCAGGTGAGCTTACTGACCTCTCAACAGACACAAGATCTGCCAGCTGTAATTGGTCTCTGTTCCATCTGCTTTCTTATCTAGTTTTCTGACAGTCTCTTGACAGCAAAAGACAAATTATTGATCTGCGCTTTAAGGATATAAAGGACATGTAATTTAGCTACAGAAATTCAACACACACAGTACGAGCTCAATACACCGGGAACAGTCTTAAGAAGTACAGTTGACTCTTGTTAAGCACCTCAGTCAGGTTATTCCTCGGAGGAAACGGAGGGAAGACCTGCATGCTAATATTGTCTTAAAATGAAATAAGAATCAAGGTGGTCGAATGTTTCCATATGCTGCTGAAGAGCGTTCACCATATAGCAATTCTCAGCTGCCGTATAACCCCTTTAGGACACTAGAAGGTACAAAACAAGTTCCCCCTAATTAAAGTAAAATGTGTTTTTCTGCTCATTATTTGTACTATAATAAACCCCACATCTTACCCTTTTTCCTCTGTTTGTTCTTTATCCAGAATCTGTGAGGGAAAAAAGGTTGTTTTGTCTTTTTGTTGGGTTTTTTTTTTCCACTGAAATTAATTTAATTGCATTTGTATATTTTGCCCTCAGGCAAGGTTCGCCCACAACGGTTTAATCCTCACACAGAGTGGAATGAAACGTACATATATAATGCATGCGCTTCAGATTGCACTTCATGTGAATGGTAATTAAAAAGAAATCATTTTAATTCAGCGTGCTTATCACAGGGATGATGGAAGGGGAAGGTGTGTGGAAAAAAAAGGGGATGCATGAGTGTGTGTGTGTATGGAGGGGCAGGTGGGGGGCGGGAGGGGTGTAGTGGAGGGAGGTGGGGGGGGGGCAAATGAAAAGAGGACAGATAAGGTGGGAATGGCACTGTCAGAGTGTCACGTAGAAGGCAGGTTGAAATCCCCCTCCTTCAAAACAGAGACAGCCCCGCATCCCTCATCCCGAGGCTGTGGACAGTTTCATCATGACAAACAGAAAGCGTCAAACCCTCCTTGTTTCACTCACTGTCTTTAACCCTCTCAAAGAGATGATCCTCTATTTATAAACAAAATAAATATTCCCTGCTTCACCTTGGTACCCGAATTTCAAATAGAGACACACATATGAAAGGTCCCTGATTCATTTGTGGCTTTCAGAACATGGCACTTTGCACAAATAAATGTGTTTAGTTCCCCCAAGCAGCTCTTAACCATGCCATTATTTCTTCATCCATTCACAGATGGCTGCCCTTAGCTTCCCTGAGAGGATTGCAATTATCAAGAGGTGTATAGCTTTATATTCACACGCTTTAGAAGAATTAACACCAAGGCAATAACTCCAACATGTGTGAGATAAGCACCCACAATATGCCTGCTCCCCAGCATGCACCTAAGAAAAGGGTTTAATGCTGGATCAAGCAGCTTCAGTGGAGCAAATTTGAAACACATCAGGAAGGGAAAACTATAAATATATTGCCAAGTGCATGACTTACCAGTAAATAGCCTCTAGCTGCAACACACAAGTGATATTAAGTGGATCTGACATTATTTCAGTCCAATTTCACTTGTACTACTTGGTAATATCACTGACCCTGCCTGGAAGAGCTGAAGTACTTTTTACATTCTCATATTAATACAGTGATACAGTAGCCTTTCTAATCTTGTTAATGGTTATCTTTAGCAGAGTGGTTGTATTTTCTGTCAAAAAAAGATGCCAGTGTGCTTCACGATGAGTCAAGTAGGGAACAGGAATTACAAGTCCAGATCTCCTGGTAGTGCACCTTGGCCCTGTTAGGAGAGAACATGCTCCACTCTGCTGCCCATTTACTCTACAGATATGGGCTGCTCAGCTTTTACTGAATGTTTACTCCTCAGGGAATTGACTCCATCCTGTTAAAGTTCAGGTCACTTCTTCCTCCTGCTCAGCTGCTGCTCCCCTGCTCCTCCACCACTTTAGTCACCTCCCTTTTCCACACAGTGCATTTCAAACCTGGATAACATCAGCAATATCCCTCAGGTTTGGTTCAGAAGTGGGGCAAATGATCAAAGCCCCCCTCCCCAAACACTCCTCCAACTCGATTTAAAGTGTCTTTGTGAGCTGGTTTTGTATTTCCAAGCACCAGGGGTGTGTTTACAATAATAATAAAAAAAGGGGGTGCAAAAGGCCACTTGCAGTTTTCATTGTAACCTTATGCTCTTTGGTTTTTGCACACATATTTTCCCTTCAGAATCAAGGTTGCAATGCTTTCTTTCTTTGCAGCAACTTACAATCTTATGTAACACTGATCAAGCTGTAGAATCCTGACAAAATCATTGTGCAATTGATCTAATTAGACTCAAAATTGCTTTGTCTACTCCTCAGTTACAACAGGTGCACAGAGCAGAGTGAGTGTTGAAAAAAGTTTCCCGAGCAGCAATCAAGAGCGCAATTTCCACAGGGTCTCTAAATCCTTATTTTTATCCATCACTCTTGTTTTTAAACAGCTTCCTCTTATCCAGCTGTCATAATCCGTCTAAATTGATAAAAAAAAAAAACCAAAAAAACAAAAAAGGTAGCATCTGGGCTCTTGCAGATATTTTTTAGACCCTCAGTTTTGCCTCTTAGTCTGCTCCCTAAGTCCGGTTTAGATCAAATTATGAGTGATTATGAGTGATTCAAACAGTTTGAATCCAGGAAGCGCTCCCTTTAAAAAACTGTTGGAGGTGCAGCGTTTACTTTCAAGGCAAACAATCTCCGTTTCTTGTTTTTGCCGGATTTTTAAAGTTTCACTACCGCTCGGAGAGTAGTTAGTTAGTTAGTTAGTTAGTTAATTGCAAGAAAGTTTTTACCAACTACACATGTTTCCTTGAAAGACCAGAAGGTTGCAGACTCGTCTCTAGGCCTGTGTCACTCGGCCTTATTAACTTGAGCCTACGCTGTCCCCACGATTGTCACGTGTCCAAAATAAGAGACAAGTTAGCAGTCACATGTCTAGTGGTCATTGATCTCAGTACCTGTAAATGCAGAAATCGGCATGTGTTGTCTTTTTAGGTTTTTGCTTAAAAAGTCTACAAGCATGCAACTTTGGGAGCTCTCACAATTTTAATTGAAGTGTTATGTGCAATTGTGAGAGGAAACAAAAGGGATTAGTTACACATTAGAGAAAGAAACCACAGTGATGCGAAATCAAAAACAGAAACAACCTTTTTGTCATAATCTTCATTTTTCCATTTGAGGTTTTTAGCTGTTTTTGAACTGCTGTATTAATACAACGACTCTGAGTAAACACCGTCCATCGCTTCAGCCGATGAGGGGAAAAAAAACCATGATGAGATTCAAGAATTTCACACGCTTCTGGCATTACAGATTTCACAGGTTCAGTCAGTCTGCAGGTTCAGAGGTGTGATGTTGGCCTCATGTACTTTAATAACCCCAGCCCTTAAAGTATTCATGATTAACAGTATCAAACGAAACAGAGAGGAACAGCAACAAACAATCAAGCTGCTTCCCGACAATAAAAGTAGCAGCAGCAGCAGCAGCCACAATCCCGGCTTTGTTCCTGACACTGAGCATGTGTGTGAACATAAATTCATGGTGAATTCAAACCCTTCCCTCATGGCACCATCAGGGAGCACATGCCACATACAGGCTTTTCACACAGTCTGCCGGACAGGACAGTCAGGCACACAGCAAATCTGCTTAGTTATTTTATCATGAAGTGTTACTCATGGGACAGCAACACTTGTCAAAGTGAATATTGTAAAGAAACTCAGCCCCGCAAGGCCATGCTCCTCTGATTCTGTGACCTTTGTAGAATGTGCCTCATTTAAGTGAAAGGATCTTTTTAAAGTGACTGCAAAGCTCCTTTTTATATGAACAGAAGACCAGCCAGAAGA
>VUQK01010636.1:0-12404 GCA_015106715.1 Bujurquina vittata | reverse complement strand
AAAGAAGAAACTTGGCATAAGAAACAAGCAAAAAAAAAAAAAAGAAAAAACGGGGAAAACAAAGTAAAGTACCCACCCCCGCAAAACACACAAAGTAAAATGAAATAAATAAATAATAATTTTCCAGGTTGCCTGTCATTATTTCAACTTTACAGTGCGAGATGCATCAATCTGGGACATTAAGTTTCTCTACATGATCATAGAGGTAATCCCACACGGTGCTCATTTTACTCTCTGTCCATTAGCATAAATCGTATTCTCTCCAATTTAGCCAAGTAAACAACTTCTCTGGCCCAGTGAGTATGTGGTGAAGCTTTCCATTTTGATAGACTCAGGCATTGGGCCACTTAACAGACAAAGGCTGCGAAAGCTTCTTCCTGAAAGGACAAATGTATGTACGTAAGGAGGAGGGTTCCCCAAATAATGCCCAACTGGCAACAGGTGTAATTTGTTTTCCGGTGGTTTTAGATAACAAGTCAAAAATCTCTCCCCACTAAGAGCTTGAGTTCAGACAAGACCACATCATGTGAGCATGATACAGGCATCTAAATTTGAAGAGAAAGTTTGTGGTAGAAAAATAGGAACACATTGAAATTGATACAAAAACTTGAGGGGACAAATCATTTTAACAGTGTTAATATGAGCCACAACAGATAAGTTTAGCAAAGAGCAGCATTCAAAATCTATCTGTGTAGGAGTCAAAAGGGCAGCAAAGTTTAGAAAGTTGGAGGTTACAATAATACCTAAATAGAGGAAACTGTGCTTGACAATCTTAAAAGGCAAAGTGTCTAATGAATACTTATTTTCAGCCTTCAAGGGGAAAAGTTGCTCAAGTTTAGCTTATAACCAGAAATCGTGCCAAAGGAACCCAGAATGGAGAGGGCTCCTGGAATGGAAACAGAGAAGTCTGAAATATAAGGAAGACAATCTTCTGCATACAAGGATACTTTTTGTTCCAGACCACAAGAGAAAATACCCGAAAGTCACTACAAAGGGCAATTGAAAGGGGCTCAATGGCCAGGGCAAACAAAAGAGGGCTCAAAGGAGAGCCCTGTCGAGTAGAGTGTTAAAGAGGAAAATATGTTGACTGATCATTCTAATGGATGCCAACGGAGACGAATATAAGATTTTGACCCATGAAATAAAATGGTTCTGAAAACCAAATTTCTCAAAGGCAAAAAATAAATATCGTCCACCCGGTCGAACGTTTTTTCTGCGTCTAAAGACAACATGGCTTGTGGTACATCAGAAGATGGAAGAAGATAAATTGTGCTGAAGAGACGCCTCAGATTAAAAAGGGAATGTCTGCTCTTTATGAAGCCTGTTTGCTCAGGGGAGATAATACATGGTAGCACGGTTTCTAGGCATTTAGCAAATGTGTAAAAGAATTCATAGCATTGTTTAAATTCATTGTTGATTTTTGTTGGATCAAATTTGAGGAATTTGATGAGAAGAGGACAACTGCCTCAGTTTGTGGGAAAGTAAGTGTTTTAAATCTGTAGAGTATTATTTGCAGTAGCTAGCAGCAGGTGACTCTTCTGTTTGCAAACAAAGGTCTGATTGTCAGTGTTGGGTGACCATTTAAGGTGATTACAGTAACGCATTTCAGGCCATGTTGTAATACAAAGGTTACTGTAATCATATTACATTTTTCAGTAACACAGTGATGTATCATGCTGCTGTACTACAGTTATGATTATGTTGTTACTTGCATTACAAAGGCTGTTTAGTTCTCTGCACATCAGGCAGATAACTAAAAAAATATTATTATTTTAATTTTTTGCTTTTTTTCCCGGCACTGCAATTGGATGATTTCAGTTTCAGGGAGGAGGAAAATATTGATTGGCTTTCAGGGGTGGATATATGGGCATTATTGTTATTTTTATTGCACGAAAGGATGAGCGCATGATGGTGAAATGCAAACTGCCACTGAAACAGAAACTACTGTATAATACTGCTAACACAACCTTTGGCTGTTTGCAAGCATCTGCACAGACAGCACGATAGAACGAAGCCAGCCAAGAATCCAGAATCATGTCAAAACTAAATGAATGCCGGCTCCAACCCAGCAGCCAGACCCAGATCTTCAACACGTAGCAAAGGCAGTGAAGAGCAGTCAGGTTTGCAGCCTCCAGTTCTCCCTGCACATGTTTCTATAGTAGAATCACTGGGATGATTGCTTTGAAGTCTCTTTGGGCTTGTTTACAACATTGGTTTGTGTTGTTGTTTTTTAACTTTTTTTTTTAAAGTAACAACCCCAGCACTGTGGCTTTCGACCGTATGGCTTGTTTGATCTGACTGACTGACGCACATTCACTTTGTTTTCTTTCATTCAATCACTACTTACTTTTTAGAGTGACAGTAATCCCTAGAATCTTCAAATTGTTATTCTAATGCCTCTGGGGGGAAAAATGAATGTTGTTACTGTGATTGTTACTCCAACAGATATCCTGAGTTGACAGTTTTTGTTTTGTTTTTCTGGAGAGTGACAAAATGTAAATTGACTAATCAGTGGGGTGAAACAAACAATTTTAATGTTTCTGTTTTATTTTCAGCAAATCTTTCCTTGTTTGTAGTTAGAATAAAGAGTGTTATGTGTGTGTTTCTACAAGCAAACAGGAAATCGCAAGATGCGCCAGATATTGGGCTCAGGTGCTCATCAGGGCAGAGCAGCACTTTTCTCACATATATTCAGACAAAGCAACAACAAACAGAAACAAAGCTTTGCATTTTGCTTCATTGTTTTTCAGCTTTTTTATATTTACCTCATCCCCCCTCTTCCTCCAGGTTCTATTGTAGTTGTCCTTAAGCCTCCTCTGTCTATCACGCTCACAAAGCATGCATGCTGTTCTTTCTCTTCCTCTTTCTCATTGTCTTCAATGAGGCCTCGAACTGAGAGACAGCAGTGGACACAGGCAGGGTTGTTCTGTAAAATATGGATGAGCTCATGCTGTGAAGGTTGAGCCTATTTGAGTTCCCAGATAACGCAGGGCAGGGGAGGCTAGAAGGCAGAGAAAGACAGAGAATATAAGAACTTTAGAATGTAAGACTTATTTAATGCAGGTGATACATACTGTGATCTACAGAAGTCTTCTGGCTGAGTCAGAGCTGTGCAGTGAAAGCACAACCTTTAAAAAGAGCCTAGAACAATGCCTCTGCCATCACAGTGTCCCTCCCTTTAGTGCAGTGATTCTCCAATCCAGGCCTCGTGGCCCAGTGTCCTGCAGGTTTTAGATGTGTCCCTGATCCAACAACCTGAATCAAATGGCTGAATTACCTCCTCAGTATGCAGTCAAGTTCTCTATATTTGATGCAGGTGTGTTGTATCAGGGACACATCTAAAATCTGCGAGGACACTGGGGCACAAGGCCTGGATTGGAGAATCACTGCTTTAGTGTGATATATGTCCAGGCTGGATAACTGAAGAAGTGCCCAACAAATCAGTTTTGGATTTGGAGACTGCAGGAAACTGAAATAAGTTGACTGTATGTATTCACTGTTCTGTAGCTCTTCAATGAGTCCTCATCCTAAATGTTTGTAGTTGAGGGCTTTTCAGTGGTCGACTACTTACTGGTGAAAATTGAACAGTAGTTTTACTTGAATTGCTCACCCGAGCAAAACATAAAGGTCCAAGCAGGACACAAACCATGGCAACATTTGAGTTACTCCAACACCTCACCTTCAGCTTTTTCCCCAGTTTCTCTCTACTCTCTTTCCTCAATCTTATTTTCACTTACAGGAACAGAAGAAGAGCAAATCACTCATAGGAGAAGATTGCTTCACTATGAATTACAATAATCATCTTCTCATTTAAGTCTGCTCTTTCTCTGTTGGCCCGCCACATTGATCCCTCAACCACAAAGCTTCTCCCCAAGGTCCTTGATAATAAGATCGCCTCACACAGTGTTCTTGATTTAGTTTAACACGTTTTATCAGGAATTCAATACAAAGAAAAAAAGCTGATTGGTAGCATCAAAATGCAGGACTAAGGCACAAGGAATTTAATCCAAATAGCTCTCCAGTGTATTAAGATTCAGTATTCAAGCCTAAATTGAAGGCTGAAATGAAAGATGGAGGGGATGCTCCCAAATGGTTGTTCTGTTCCCACAATCAGACATAATAGGAGATATGAGAATCTGCTTAAGAATTATGGAGTTTATCTATTATGGTGCAGTGCGCTCACTTGCCTGTGTCACGTTTTCTTTTTCTTTGCCTCTCTTTGTTTTGCAAGTGTCTCACAGTCTCTCGTCATTCATAAATCCAGCTGCCTCTTATCACTGCCTTTCAGTGACACTTTGAAAAAAGGAGGCCTGTGTTTGATGTGTAAGTGCTTGGTTTGTGTTGCTCTAAGCAGTTACAACCAAAGCAGATGATTTTCATCACCACCAGCAATTTCAGCATGTTTGTCATTCGGCCTGGAGCATATGCATCCACTGCAACAGCAGTTAAAGCTTGAAATTATTTCATGACACAAAGAAAATTAATGGCACTAAAATCAAGCCTCATTCTCAAAGTAGACATAATTCTACAGGAGATATGACAAATTGCACATTTTGACCTCAAGCAGACCTTCACCTCACCCTCATTTTTCACTGCTTTAGACCGTTAGCGAGAGTGACACCCTCTCAAAGAGACGGCAAGGGTGAAATACTGTAAGGTGGGAAGGAGAGCAGGGTGCATTATTGAGGGTTATGAGACATATATCCACTGCATGACAGCCACCAATCCACACACACGCACGCACGCACACACAAAATGTGATCTTTTCAAATGCTGTATTGATTTACAGAGTGGGCAGTAAACCAAGCTGTAATGACTCTAGAGGCTAACACTGTAGGACATCAAACTTGTGACATTTTAAGACAGAAAAGCTTAGTTCCCACATGAACAGTGTGCAAACAAAAGTACAAGCACTCAGGCTTTCAGTCTTTTTTTTTTTTTAAATCCTCTGCATTACTTAGCAGCATTTAACAGGGAAACGATCTTCTTGCCTCCCAGAAATACAAACCAGTCAACCGTATAGACGAATGGAAATCTCCAAGGTTTTTGAAAATACATGTACTTACTAATCAATAAGTCAAACATTTTTTTGGCTTGATAATAAGTGGACATTTTGAGGGAGCAATTTGATTATGAAATACAGCCACTGATGAAATGAGTGGCCTTCTGTTTTATTTGCAAATCTCCAAACCGCCCAAAAACCTACATTAGATTTGTCTGAATTCAGAGGATTGTCTGTGCGTTCTGTTACATTTGCAGAATTTGCTCTTGTTTGAGCCAAAAAGCCCAAAACAGAAGACCCCCCCCCCACACACACACACACACGAACACAGCCCCAGAATGTTGGGATAATGAAGCAAAGCAGCACCCCCTCGCCCCGCTCTCTGTTTGTCTCTCATTTTATAATAGCCTTACTATATTATTTAAAATGTTACACAAGACGCAAAGTTTAATTAACTCAGTTTGCCACTGCCAAGCTGGGAAATTAAACTTTTTCACTGCTTCCTCTTTTGTCTCCTCTTAGTAATACTGAAGAATTATACTTCCAAATGTTCTTGGCTAACATGGGGATGAGATAGAGCATGAACACTACAGCTAATCATCTTCCTCTTGTCACATAAATGAATTTAATATAGTTTAAAGTCACACCAAGGGCCCTGAGGCAAATAAAGAGCACACAACTTTGCAAAATGTACCTTATCTTTATAGTGTCAGTGCAAGGTAATGTAAGGATACAATATGTGAAAATTACAATTTTCTTATTGGATCTGTCATGGCTATGCTTTGGGATTGAAAAGAGGTAAACCAAACTAATAAAAGTAGCTGATGCATAATGAACTGCCTCTTGTTCCTACTTACTTCAGCACCTGGCATCTATCCCAGTTTAGCTTCTCTGGTAAACACCCATCACATTAGCATGCATCATACTGTATAGCAACAGTTTCTTTGCTGCGAAGACTATAGGCTTTAAGAGTGTTTGCCTTCAGGGCTGCTAAAAACTCATATTGCAACAAATATGTTGTGTGTTGCTATAATGTATAACACAAAGTCCAGCGTAATGTTTTCTATGATCTATGAATATGTAAATTGGTCACATTTCTCGGTGAAATAACCCAGAAATCTCTAAGCAATGTTGTGATCTGGATGAATTCTCTAAATTTGAAGGAAACATGCTTTAATTCTTCAATAATAACCTGGAATTGAAAGTCCCAACAAACTGGGCTTCAAAACCCCACGATCATGACAATATGGATATAACCATATGTCAGTGCGTATGGTAATGCACTTTAGCATTTTGTTAATCTACTGTGTATCACATTTATGCATTGAACTTTATTCGTGTTGCTTTTGTGAAGACACAAACTTTGGCTGCAGGTGCAAACTTTTGCATACTATTGAGTTTGTGAACTTGGAAGGTTTAAATGTGCTTCTGTATACACCTCAGATTGGCAGATAATCTGGGCAAACAAAGGACCTGGAAGTTATCTGTATCTGTTTACTTGAAGCTTAGAGCTTTGCATTATGGTCATTGTCACCTTGATTTTCTTGGAATCAAATGTGAGCATATTGGGATGAAAGAGATGCAGATTGTTATGTAGTGCTACTGTAAGTGACATATAAACAAAACACTAGAAATGTCCTCACCAAAACTGAAGCACAGATTTCTGTGAAATATGTAGGGTCACCTCGAAATGTGATAATGATAAAATTGTTGTTTTTTTTTGTCACTATCTACAGTGATAAATACCTGTCATCTGTCGCTGTGTGGCAGGCAGGAAATGGACCCCAATGCAGAACTCCAGAGACAGGACTCAAACTCTCAGCTTTTTTGCCGGTAATACACTAAATAACAAATACAGAGCAGGCCGGAATCCAAATACACTGGGAATTCAGACTAAGAAGGAGTAAATGTAACCAAGCAAAGACACCACCAAGGGGGAAGCCGCTGACAACAACACTACAAAAAACTGAGGAAAAAAGACAATATACACACACACGAGGTAATCAAAGAGATAAGACACGCCCAGGAGCACACCTGAAACTAATCAAGAAGAAAAGAGAGAGGTAAAACTAAATAATAAATACAATAAGACTGGAAGTAACAAACACAGAGACCAGGACTAAGACATGAGAACTTGAGAGACAGACGATAAACAACACAGAGACACTGAGGGGACACCGAGGACAAAACATGGAGATGAGACTGGGACTGAATGGAAATACAAAAGGGAATAACCTAACAAAAGCAAGCAGGGGACTAAGGGAACAAAGAACACGAGGCATACCTGATGGGCAGACAAGATAAACTTGACTCCATAAAATGGGGAAACCAGAAAACCATGGGAACATGAACAGAGATATGGCAACAGAGATGGAGGCAAAACCTGGCACAGACACAAGAGAGGCAGCACACTCAGGAAACATATAAACAGAATGTGTGACGATCACTAAAAAAAACAATCTTTAGGGATATCAACATCAAGAAACAAATCAGGAGCAATAATACAAAGATATTCCAAAACCCTGGGACCTGCAGGGATCATAGTGTTTTGTTTGTTTGATAAACCTACCACTGACAAGTTAGTCCCACCAGTTCTCAAGCAGAAATATTCATTCATGGAGGTACTGTTTATTTTTTGATATGTCATCTATCATATAACAAAGAAGGCAAAAAACTTTGTCTCCTGAGGGATCAGCATACACATTTAATGACAACAATGGCAGCAGTATCAGTCATGTGTTTCTATTAGCTCAAATGTCCATCAATATCTGAGTTGAGTGATGGGAGGTAGTAGGAAAAGTATAAATTAGACCAAAATGCCATATGAATAAGGCTGTCGGTCTTATGGAGGATTGCTCAGAGAAATATACAGTGCTGTGCAAAGGTCTCTCATTTCTTTATATTTTGCTTCCAAGGTACCAGACTTTCTAGAAATCTTTAAAGTAGACTTGAGTGATACTGTAGTTCTTCAGGCTTTCTTTCTTTTGGACATTGGCTGCTTTTTCACTCATTTTCCCGCTGCATAGTGTGCACTGTGTCCTTAAAAAAAATTGAGGAAACTGGATAAATGGAGGACAAAAGAAGAAGAGGCAGGCCTGAAAAATGCCAGATGAACAGCATCTGAAAGTCATGCTCTTAAGAAAAAGGTCATTCCCAGTCGCCTCCATTTTGTTACAATACCACTAACAGTTAACTGTGGTACATTTAATAGTGAGGAAATTTCACAAACTGCACTTGTTGCACAGACGGCATCCTGTCACGGTACCAAAGAAGAGCTTTGAATGTCATTTAAGAATCCTGGAGAACTATTCCAGAAGGCTGCTTAAAGAAAGCGTACCTAAGAGAGTTCAGACTATGTTCAAGATTAAAGGTGTCATGGCAAACACTGACCTTCAGGTTTGTTAGAATTGTACTGATTCCATTTTTGCCTTACATAATGTATTTCTCTTTATGTTTGCACATTTCATAAATTGATCCCCACATTACCCATTTTCCTAGCAACATATAAAGAAAAATAAGGTGGCTCAAGACTTTTGCACAATACTGTACCTACTGTAAGCTGCCAAAGACACGCATCTATGTTGTTACATTTACACCATTGGTACTATTCACTGTTGCAGACCCTTCATTTTTGCACCTACACTACAATAGCAGTCATTAGTGTGCAGTTTCATTCAGGCAGGCAGAAAGGCACTATATTGATCCTGTGGGAAATTTAGGCAGGAATTATGATTGTTACCTTATGTAATAATGTAGATGTTTCTTTGAGAAACAAAAAGAGGATTTAAAACTAGATCAAAGGAGGAAGTGAAGTGTAGTTCCTCAGTGCAAGCAGAGAAAAATGGCATTAACAGCATTCATACTAAGTACTGAAAGGGTCTTTCCTCACTGCTAATTAAATTTGTCAAGCTTGGTCTCCAGCCTGATAAATATAATAACACATTCAGGGGTATTAGCAAACCCTCAGTGCTTGCCACTACTTTCCCCATTATCTGCTTCTAGCCTTCAAAGAGAGAGCTAGAGACAGAAACAGAAGGACTTTATGATAATGGGAGGAAGTAAGTAAAGGGGGAACAAGGGAGGAATGACAAAGAGGTAGGGGATAAGACAGGCGCTTGCTGTCTTGTCTCTAATCCAATCTTATTTTTAGCTAGAAATTATTTTTCATTAGCCCTCATCACAGACTTATGATTTGCTGACTACCTGTCCTTTCCTCTTTTCCACTCAGATTCCCACATTTGTGTCACCACTCCAACACACGCACACGTAACCTTCCTATCTTAATTAACGAGAAGAAATGCACGATCTCTCTCATGGGAGAATAAACACAAATAGCCTCTTCAGAAAGAGATGTGTCCGTTTCTAGCTTGTGTGGGAGCCCCTGCACTAAAGAACATATAAGGTGAGAATGGATAACACACAAAGGCTGCAGTTTTATATATAGCATCATCACTCTAGGGAGAAGTGGTATGGGAAACCATCTAAACAACCAAGACAGGAAACACACAGGAAGCAAAGACACCAATAACCACAATCACAGCCTCCCACAGTGATAAATAGCACTATATGAGTGAAATAATGGAGTTTTCCAACACCTCCAAGCTCGGAAGTCGCCAGAATCTGTCTGTGTTGAACTCTTGCACCTTCTCATTAAGAGCTCATCTCATGTTTCTATTTATGACACTTGCTGAATTTAACTGTCACTCAGTCAGTCCCCTGCAGCAGCTATAAAATTAAGGTTTAACAGCAAATACACAGGGACACTAAAAAAACAACAACAGGATCAGTAGGGCAAATGGTCAGTCACTGAGTGAATAGTGAATGGTGGCTTGGAAATGGGTGCCATTTCTTCATTTTCAGTAGGGTCCAGAAAAAAAAAAACACTGTAAAATAAATGTGAATATTTTATATATTTTTGTTTAGCTGAGATCCGCACTGAGGCCACATTAGCTGCTCTATCCAATCACCACATTTTCTATGAATTTAGCTTCATATTTCTCCATGTACACAATGCATGCGAGTAGCACACAGCAACATGAGCAACTGTACTTCTCTGCACAGGACACTGGTTTCAGGCTAGACGGATCTTATGCACAATTAATCCTGAGCAGAGATTTGACATCAGGTGATCCAGTTAAATTTCATGTTTGAGCATAATACTCTGGGCATTTCATTTTCATTAAAGATTATGTGATGAAACGAACTCCAACATGAACAGACCAAAGACTGTGTTATACAATGATGGGTTGAACATGCTTTTTCTCTTGTGTTTCTCATAGAGGATTGTTTGCTGCAGGCAGCTCCAGTTGTACTGCTGACACAGAGCCAAAGCTAGCTCGCAGCCCTAATTACCTTTATCGTTTAAGCAAGGAGCGTCATCAAATATGAATGGGATATTGGGCAGAGCAGTACAAACAAAGCATGACTGTGTTCATATTAAAAACATGTTTATAAATGGAAAAGCAGTCTGGCGAAAGGGAGAGAAAGAGGGTGAGAGCAATGAGCTTAGAAATCACTTTGTACAGGAAAAGCAGTGGCCATAGTTACACTGTTTCACATTGTGCTTATTAACATGTTTCTGTGCGTGGATACTCCTTAACGTGATAACAAACAAGCATGTTTGACAGAGTATTAAAACACATATACACATATTTGGGGGGGGGGGGCACCCACTGTTGCCTGACTCTCCATGGGTACCATGTAGGCCTAAAATGCGTTTCCTTTGAGTAACCCTGCCACCATAGACAGAGGCAGTGATAACTAAATCATTATTAAAATGACACTTTCAGATGATTTTTCCCATTCTAACTGTAACCTGTGAAAAAGCATACACACAAATTTCAAAATCATCACCTTGTCCTGTAGTTATAAGGTGATAATCTTGAAACAGAGAAAGCTAATGCCTCATATTTTTAATACATTTAATGGAATAAAAAAACATGATACTATTCGAATCATCTGATCAGTAATAGTGACAAGGGTATTAACTTAAACTTTTCTTTTCTTGCCACCGCTCCTGGCTTGAAATGAACTGCATTTATACAAAATTTAAATTAAGTAAGGTGTTTACTTTTTTATCTGTGGAGTTACTGAACATTTTAAACACACCTCGAAAACACTGAATCAAGCCAAGAAATCCTCCAGCTTATAACACTCTATAAAACAGTGATTTCTTTCTTTCTTGCTTCTATGCTTTGGATTTGGCAAAGATTAAAGAAAAGAGATACCGTATAATATGATATGCTTTAATTTGTGAGATTTTTTATGTTTGGACACAGCCACGCTAGCTGCATGTTCTCCCTTGTTTCCAGTTTTAAGCTATGCCAGAACCAACAGCTCAGCATAAAGCTGCTGGCTCCAGGCTTTGGAAATATTGTCAGTTATCCCACAGTACTCAGGCCAAAATGTGGCAGATGCACTACAGAGTTCCCCCAATCCTCCCGATTACCCCTCTGCCAGTAACATTAGTCTCCTTTAGTTGGCTGAAATGTAAGCAGAATCTGAACTATCCTAAAATGAATAGGTCTTACACAACTCCCCCAGTGAAAGTCAGTGATGTGGTCTATCCGGTCTGATGTTAGCTGGGGTTAAGCCATTTTAGTATTACTTAGACATGACACACAGGGACCAGATATAGTGTCGCAGAGATGAAAGAGGCATATCTTCTGGTTTAAAAGAGTCAGCGTGAACGACATCAGAGAGCAGCATCAGAGATACCAATAGCACCCCCAGGCCTCATTTCTTAATAACAACTCTAATGAAGATGTATCTGTAGCCTGTGTGTGGGTACAGACATGCACTTTTATGTTTAATGAGTAGGAGATTTTGCAAGCATTTGCACTGATAAATTAAATATATATAGCAGTCAAACGTTATTGTATTTGTATTTTTAATCATATTGTTCGTGTTTGCCACCATACTTAATATATCGCCTTTTGCACTGTATGGAATAAATATTTGACAATGTCTGGCATGTATACCAGTCTGGCAAACGGGCATAACAAAACACTTGTTACAGTATTCATTATATAGCTGCACCTTCACTCACATGCTGCCATAGTAGAGGGATGATGATGATGTAGAGTACTGGTAAACTATCTGATTAGACACCACAAACAACTAAGTGTCAGATCAGTTCTGTAGTTAGGGAATCTTAGCTGCTCTTAGGTTGACTGCTAATTAATTTACTGCAGATGCATAAATCCTCCACAGCACTATGACTCACAGGGTGTGCAGTATAAATGAATGTGTGAAAAACAGCAATGTAAATTCATACACACAGTATACAAATAAAACTACTTTATTGTTTTTGTACCTGAATCTGTTGCCTCCTCTTTCTACATTTCTTACTCCAGAGATGGATTGGGAGTGCCAAAAAAAAAAAAAAAGAAAGATTAGGAAC
>VUQK01010635.1:12035-23708 GCA_015106715.1 Bujurquina vittata | reverse complement strand
TAAGTCTCTGAGATGGTTTTCAGTAATTTTTTCTCTAATGGTTAAAATTTTATTTGTAAAGAAATCCATGAAGTCATTACTGGTTAGAGTGAAAGGAATACTCGGCTCTACAGAGCTCTGACTCTTTGTCAGCCTGGCTACAGTGCTGAAAAGAAACCTAGGGTTGTTCTTATTTTCTTCAATTAATGAAGAGTAGTAAGATGTCCTGGCTTTACGGAGCGCTTTTTTATAGAGCAGCAAACTCTTTTTCCAGGCTAGATGAGCATCTTCTAATTTAGTGAGACGCCATTCCCTCTCCAGCTTACGGGTTATCTGCTTTAAGCTGCGCGTTTGTGAACTATACCACGGAGTCAGGCACTTCTGATTTGAGGCTTTCCTTTTCACAGGAGCCACAGTATCCAAAGCTATACGCAGTGAGGAAGTAAAACTATTGACGAGGGAATCTACCTCACTGGGAGCAGAGTTTAGGCGGCTGCTCTGCACCGTGTTGGCACTGACGAGCATAATAATGAAGGAATTATATCCTTAAACTTAGTTACTGCACGAAACCACAACATTTTACATTATGTATGTTTATGAATGAATCTCTTTATTTTTAAAGCTCGCTAGTCTGAACTGGTGTATTTCGCCTTGGTTATACATGCAGTATTTATTCCTCTTCATATCATCTCAGGGTATTCTGGGTTCAGGCTTTGCCCTGAAGGTCCAGGAGCAGCACAGACAGAAGCACTTTGAGAAGAGGAGAAACCCAGCGGCCTACCTCATCCAGGTGAAACAGACGCCCGCTTTCCTTTTCTTTTTCCTTTTCTCTGACACGTGTTACTGTTTGGGGCTGGAAGCTGAAGATGCTGATGATTCAGAAACGGTGCCATTCTCCAGTTTGTCCTTTTCCTTCGTGGATCAAAAAAACCCAGGGAAAAGCAGCCCAGCACCCCTCATCTTCTTAAAGCTCGATCATCTTTTTCTCCTCTTGCTTTGCAACCATAGACTGTATATAAAAGATGGCTCTATCCACTGTGCCATCACTAGTTAGTTTGCAGAGTCTTGTTTTTTCGGCTCGTTCTCTTCTTTGAAGCTAGAGTAGATCTGAGTGAAACCACACTCAGTGGGTCGCGACCTGTCAGAGCTTTTTGAAAAGGAGACCATAGTTCACAAAATGAACATCAGGACGTGTTCAATAAACTTACCAGGAAAGTCATTTCAATAGGAAATATATTTAGTGTCCGGACAAAGAAAAACCGAGCTTCCAAAGATTTGGCCGCCATTTTGTTTCACTTTTCCTGATGGATTCCTAAACCAATTTGAATTTTTGCACCTTTTAAAAATGGAAAACGTTAATTTTGTGTACGCGCAGAGAAAGAATCACGGCAGGAAAAATCTGAGTGTGGACACGTGAATCGATGGAGGTGGTGATTATTGCAAGAACTTCCATGGAGCTGCTTTGTCGGGGACTTTCAGCGCCGTGACAGCGGTCATGTGACCGCAGTGTAGTTCCTTTATAGCCTGATGCTAGCGGTTCACTTCTTTCTGATGAGAGCTGAAACGTCTGAAAGAGTCCACACACGGTAACACTTTAAATCAAAAAAAAAAAAGTTTGAGTGTCTGTAAGCGTTTACTTTCTAACACAATCCAAAAGCCTGGCATAAAATGGCATTTTTTTGTCCCTTTGTCAACTTGAGGTTGAGCTCACAAAGAAATCTGATCCTGCGTCCATCTTTTATCTACAGTCTGTGCTATGAAACACAGAAGCCCTCCTTCCTGCTTCACTCACCTTCAGTTTCATCCTGACTTTCATCACGTGTATTTTCCCATATGCTGCCTTTTCCTCTTCTCCGTCACATGTTCCCATCCTCCTCTTCATCCTGTACATCCCCATGTTGTACCAGGCCGCGTGGCGTTATTACTCCACCGACAGCACCAGGCCCTACCTGGACGCCACGTGGCGGCACTATGAGAGCCTCCTGCCTACCCACAGGCATGTATCCATGCCTGACCGCCGGCCGACCCCAGACGTGTGACACACCTGTCTTTTTGTTTTCACTAATCAGCTCTTTTACTTTCTTTTCTTCTCTCCTCTTCCTCCTGACTCCCTCTGGGGCCTCGTTTTTGTTCTTTTCTTTCATTTTTTTTTTTCTCTCTATTTATCCTTTTTGTTTCATTTTGGGTCTTTTGAATTTTTCCCTTCCTCTCGGTTTTTTGTGTATTCTGCATGCAGTGTGTTTGGCGTAGTTATGCGGCTGATGAGAACTCGGTTTCCATCGCTACCTGGAAGCCTCACTTGAAGGCGTTGCATACCTGCAGCCCTACAAAGTAGGTACAACTATGGCAGCTGGTGTCTGTGTTTGGTGTCTGTGCCGCCCTCCCCTCCCTGCAGCTGGACTCTGTACATTTAAATTGATTCCCCTTTCCTGCTCTGTCCTGTTGTTTTAAGTATCTGCGCTGTTCTCTTCATTGAAAAGTGATTTTTAGCATTTGAATTTATAAATGACTGATCATTTCCAGGCTCTGCTGATCTAAAAATAAAAAGCTGACTCCTGGGTCTGCTGTGCTCAATGGGCCACGAACTTCCACCGCTTAGAGGGACCGAGGCAGCAGTTTTAGCCGTCGCCTTTTCATCGACTTATCGTGGCTTCAGTGAGCCAATCAAGGCTTTTTGAACTCGAAGCACTCGGTCCTCTCAGGAAGCCCCTGAGCCCCGCGTGGTTTTAAGGGACCGTGCACCTTTTCCAGTCTGTCCATCGCTAAAGAAAGAGAGCTTTCTGTTTGACAGAAACGTGATGAGTGTCATGGTTTCAGTAGCAAAACTTGAATGAATACACAGAAAACTTCCAAAAGTGCATTCTGGGTAATGCAGCTTGTGGAGGCCGAAGCAAAATAGTGTTTTTATTCAGATTCAAAGCTACAGATCATCATAATGCGATGACATGCACATGCTATGTGTCCCGAGCATCAAAAGCTGCCCTTAAAAGCTCCAAACTCCCCTCCTTATACACAATTAGCCTCTATGATGTTTATGCATTTCATTTAAAGACTGTTTAAAATAAGCCGCCCTCCGGTGACAAATCAGCCATCTAAGCAGGCTGCTAAATGCTAAACTCCAGCTAGTTATGCACCTTGAATTATAGTAACAGGGAGCTTTCCTTCTTTGGATAAAGAACCTTTTAAATTTTTATGATTTGTTCATTTTTCCAGGGCTAAAACACCCGATGGTGATTTATCTAGACTTCCCTGCAAACGCGCAGCCGTTCAGCTTTATTTTCCACCCCTCCTGCGCGCACATCGCAGCGAGTTTTGCTTTTGAAACCCATCTGTGGAGCCTGGAAATATTGGGGCAACTATCTGCAATGTATGCAATCTATATTGCAGATGGTTACATATAATGCACAGTTACAACTTTATTAAAAGCCGTGATGTGTAAAACATCCCCCTCCTTGAAACAATGAAGTCGCTGTCCTGTCTCGCTGCTCTGCTGCTGCATGAACCTGCATGTCTTTAGTGAGTTTGCTCAGGGGTCCACCGAGGGGCCTTTTATTGGTCGATGTGTTGCTGCTTTCAGATCCTCTGCACTTATGAAATAAACAGCTGCTGCCACAGCCGAAAGCTGAAACACACTGGTGTGTTTGCAGGTTTTAGCTCCTCGTCTACAAATACCTCATATTTTAATGAATTCCTGTCATGATTTTCACAGGAAAGTTTGGGGATTTTTAAACATGCCGAGTGTGTAATTCATCACTGTGGACATGAGCTTTGCAGGAGGAGTTAGCAAGAAACAGATTTTAGTACAAATCCTTTTAAATGAATGCTTTTCTGGGGAAAGCTCGAGTCTCTCTCAGTAAGCTCGCCGTGTACTTTATCACCTGGTTTCTTGGCCTTCATGAAGCCAACGCAGATCATGTTATTGTATGGAATGATGCAGCCACTTCCTGTTTGACTAAATTAACAATCTGATTATCTTGGCAATTCCAAGAAAACCTTTTATGAAAAAGTAAAAATTGTTCAGTTTTTTTGAAGTACTATAATAAGATCCACCCATGTGGGTCGGGATCTCCTCCCAGGTGGACACGCCTCACCTAGGAGGCCTCAGGATGCATCCACGAGCCACCTCAGGAGCAGCGGCTCTGCTCTGCGTCCTTCCAGAGCGATCGAGGCCCTCGCCTCGTCTCTGATCAAGAGCCCCTCCACCCTTCGAAGGAAGCTCATTTCTGCCGCACGTGTCACTCCTCGCGGCTCTTGGCCGTAGGTGAGGGGAGGCGCGTAGATCGACCGGCAGATCGAAGGCTTTGCTTTCCCACTCGGCTCTCTTTTCACCACGACAGACAAATACAGCGCCTGATCACTGCTGTTGATCTCCTCTCCCACCCTCCACCCACTCATGAACAAGATGCCCAAAGAGATTCCTCCGTCAGGTCGTTCCCACCCTGGAATGGGCGCTCCGTTCTTTTCCTACTTTGAACCAGCAGCTCCAGTCTCGTGCGCTAATTCTCATCCGAGCCACTTAGTCAGCTGCTAGCCGGCCCAGTGTGAGCGGGAAATGGATCTTTGATGATACCAACCTAACCACTGAACCCGATGCCCTGCGCCGCTTGGCTGCACCTATAAAGTCTGTCCAGAAAAAGAGGACTGATGACAAGGGGCGAGCCTGGCAGAGGCCGGCATCCACACTGCGGACGGGTCCGACTCAGTGTGACCCGAGCTCTCGCTGCGGCTGCACGGGGAGCCAGCAGCCTGTAATAATGGATTAGATACCCAATGTTCCTCGGTCCTGGTATAGGCCACGCTGCAGGATAAAAACTGATCCACTGCATTACCTTGCAATAACATCGGAACTTTGATTGAAAAAGACTGGATGTTCACTGTGGTAGATTACATAACTTACCATACAAGAATAAACGGAAGCCAAAGTGGAAAATAGTAGTTAAGCTCTCTTTAATGTCACGTATGAGATTTCTAATAAATGGGCTAAAACTTGCAAAAGCACCAGCATTCTAAGTGTTGTCCTGCTCCTGAAGCTGTTTTCTCACGCACCTCTTTCTTTCTCTGATCGTCTACAGGAAGGAGCAGGGAGAGTCGACCACAAGGTTTGTGACTGTTTGACTCACCCTCCAGTGTGACACCGAGTTTGAAGTCCTTAATTTGAGCATATGTCAGGGCATCGAACCCAAGGATGGATTAATAGAGCCGGATACGGCTCTATTAATGGCACATCTTTGCTCTCATTACTCTTTTTCTTTTATTGCTTGGAGGTCTCACATACATTACCGCAAAGTCAAATATATTTAACGATGTGAAATGCAGGATCAGCGTTTTGCTCTGGTTTCTGATTCTCCGCATCAATACAGCTGTATATCAAAGATGATTGACGGCTATTGGCTACACCGAAAAACAAAGAAAGTCAACAACTGCATGGGTATGAAGGGTCGGGGTTAACCATCTGCAGAGGCTCGCTTTAGGAGCCTCCCTCTTGTGGTCGTTAGAGGAACTGCAGCTTTAACCCTGTAGTTGGACGCTCGCCTCGTTCGGACTTTGCAACTCGGTCATTAGTGATTCCCTTCGGCCACGCCCACTGATTTCTGCTCGACGGGCTGACCTTAAATTTGAATTTAAACCCCTAACCCTGTCACAAAATCAGAACTTCATATATACAGCATCCTATACGGCACATTTCTGGTGTCTTTGGTTTAAGCCCGAGTACAGAGTACAGAGACAGAGAAGCAGCACAGGCAGATGAGCACTGAGGAAATCAGCAGCTAGGCCGGATCAGGCAGCTTTCCCGGCTCTATTAACACATTCACGATCCGCACAATTACCTACAAATTTCAACCAGCGGCCGCCGTCTTTGAGGGCTCTTTGTGCCGCGCTCGTGCGCGACCTGCACGGTCACCCGGGCAGAAAAGCTGCCCTAACCGGAGCAGCTTAAGGCCGCGAGGGTGACGACATGTTGGCTGGCGAAGTAGCCACTTCTACACAAGCGCTCAGTGTGACTCAGTGTTTTGACTCTGTTTGTTGCTCTCTCGCTCTTTTTTTTTTATGGCTTTTTCTCTCCAAACCGAAAAAATAAAATCCTTTACACGCCCACACACACACACACACACACACACACACGTATTTTCAATGCTCTAAACCATCTTCTAGCCTAAGGTAGCTATTACACACTTATTAAAATGTTATCCTGTGTGATTATGTCTTAATATTGCCTAATTTTTTAAATGAAATCAGTGCTGCCGATGTTTCTGTTAGCTAATGCATTTATAGACTCATTTGGGAAGGGCAGCGTGCAGGGCAGCGGGGGCTGTGTGATGTAATATGTTGTGTTTGCAGTTACGAAACACTGAGTAAACGTTTGTCTGCAGACTGCAGGCAGGCGTTCTTGTTTTTGCCGTATAAATGAGAAAAAGCAGTGCGGGAAGCAAACCCTCGCATAGGAAACAAAAGGGATTCGCATGTTTTACCCTCAGTAAACCCACACGTGTCTGTGTAAAGGTCCCTGTCAGCTCACTGGTGATTCAGCCACTCGTTGCCATGGCCCAGCTGAATTCACATAGTTAAATGAGGGATATCGACATGAAGTGTGTGAGTCACCAAATTGCAGCCTTTTCCAAATGGTGCTGTAGATGTTCATTTTCCTCCACTAAGCTCACTTTGCCTCCATTCTGCTGCTTCTAAATGTCAGTGCTCGACAAACTGAAACCCCGGCGGTGACCGTATTGCTTCGTACTTCATAGATACGGTCCTGCAAAGGTTTATCGCTCACAGTCGTTCGGCAGCGCTTAGACCGAGACAGTGGTGGTAAGAAGCGCGAGGGTTTAGAGATAAAGATTTTCTCTCATCTGTTTCTGCCTCATGTAACACATCACCGTGTGTCTATCTCCCCCCCCTTGGTTTTTAGTAAAATTCATAGTAATAAACAGAAGCTACTGAGGAGGTGTACCGCTCGGAAACATAGGTACACGGCATCTCTGCTCCCGTGACATGAAGTTTTTCTTTGGGAATGCTGACTAATTCTTGGTGCATGGGTATCTGTAGGAGGCTGTGCAGCCTCAGAGAGAGCAGAGCCAGCAAACCCTGCAGGGAGACATCCGTCGCCTTCATAGTAACACACTAGGCTGCCTTTTGCCTGAGCAATGCGCTACTTGTGCCTGTTGTGATTTTGGTTTTAACTGTCAGATCATTACAGTCTGTGGCAGATTTCGCTCTCGGCAGCAGATCCTCTGAAATAACTAATTAGCTTCTTCTCTGGATGTAGCGAGACTGAAATTATCATGCGTGCATTTTCTTCTTCACTCGCCTCCTCGGATTCCACCCGAACTATAAACTGCACTTCACCCACCATAAAATCTCAGGGAGCATCCTTTTTGCTTCTTCTTGCCAACAAATCGGATTTAAAAAAAGTCAACAAGACTCTCTCGGTGAGGGGTCAAGGGTCAAATTTGAGACGAAAATCCAAACTCGCTCTCGCGTGCCTCGGTGCCTCTCTTCTGCTCAACGGTGAGCGACGCCGGCTGATGGTAGCTTAGAAACTGAGTCGGGTGATCACCAAAATAATCCACTCGCAGCTAACAGTGTTAGCAAGAAAGCATGTTTAGTGAGCTCTGTTGAATGAATGGCAATCCTCTTAAAAGATGGATGTAACGTGAAGCCAGGTGCCCTAAACCCGCTTTCCTTTTAATGGCCACAGGGGGGCAACCTCTCTGGCTGTTGTAAGACTGTCAGTTGTGTAGGAGTCAACGAGGAAAAGCGTCTCTCGCTCTGCGTAAACGTTTTCCTGACGACTTTACGCGCTCACTCGTTGGTGTTGAGTCACTTTGGACGGAACGTGAAGTTCATTCTAGAAATCGTAACAAAGGAGATCCGGTGACCCTCGAGACGCCACGCTGGTGATGTCCATCTTTTATGTACAGCCTATGGACTCATCACAAGCAGGGTTTCAAAGTGAGAAAGAACCGAGAGGCGGACTCACACACTCAGTAGCAAAATCATGGAGAAAAAGGCGGACTTCAGTTTAATCCACAGCGCAGCGGTTAAATGATGCACGGCTGACGCCTGTGCACGGCTCTGCATGCTGTCATCCTGCATAAACTCAGTTCCTCCCTCATCATCTCCACACCTCATGGTCCTGCTTGTTCACACTCTGCAGGTAATTCTTTTTTTTTTTTTTTATTAATTTTCATCCATAAACTCACACTTTTAATATGAAAAGCCTCAACGTGCAGTACACTTAATGTAACTGTGTGACCCCACCGCCTCGTTCAGTGAACTGCAAGGTGATTGGTCACACAGGGTGGCATACTGCGCACACTTGGCGCACAAGCACCATCGCACAGCTGAAGCGTCAAACCTAACCAGAGCTTGCATTTTGTTTCAAGCATCTGCTGCAGTGCATGCTGGTCTGTCTCCCTGCAGCCGTGCAGCCTCATACTGAATGATGGCTGCCGTGCTCAACAGTTTGTAGCAGAGCTTCCAGGATAACTTGGTGTTGCTGTCGTGAATGTCATTTATCACTCACATACGGTTACCTTTTTGTCATTCCACACCATCACTCTCTTCTTCTTCTTCTTCTTCTTCCCCTCCTTGCTCCAACATCCCTCTGTACTACTCTTCATCACTCGCTTCAGCCAGAAGTTGAGCTTCAAGGAGCGGGTGAGGATGGCGAGCCCCCGAGGTCAGAGCATCAAGAACAGGCAGACGTCCTCGATGAACGACAGGCGCTCGCCGGTGGCTGACGCCGGCACGGAGGGCACCAGTCCCGCCAAGGTCCAGAAGAGCTGGAGCTTCAACGACCGCACGCGGTTCAGACCGTCACTCCGCCTTAAGAGTCAGTCCCGCTCCACCACCGATGGTGAGTGCGCCATTCTGCTTTCACAGAAACTGTATATGAAAGATGGAGGCAGAGCCCGCAGCGTCACCCCTATTTTGGACTCCATATTTTGAAGTCGGGCTTCTGGCCACCAACATGTTGGGCTGTTTTTTTTTCGAGCCCCAAAAAACGGCGAGTGGTTGCAGCGTTGTCAGCTAATTCTAGCAAGCATGGTTAGGAAGCTGCAGTCATAGATTTTATAAATATCTGGTAATTAGTGCTAAGTAACAGAATAATTGAATCCTAGAATGTGATGCACCAAAACTGAAGCACAACCTTCTTGTTTCTATGATTAGTATCAGTGCATGACACTAATAAAATCTTTCTTTTATCTCTAGAGCAGGTCTAAACAATTGTTTTAGCCTCTTAGCTCCATCCACTGCTGCTCCTTTGAGTACAGGAAGTGAGTAACGTCTCCAAACAGCCGCTCTGGCTCTTCTTTGAGTGCCACGTTTGACAAAAGGTGTTCCTGCGATATAGAAAGAAGTGTAAAACCACAGCTTCTCCTCATCAAATGCTCAATGAGAGGGATTTTTTTTTTTTTTTACCAAAAAAATATCAAATTCTGCCTTCAAGTCCAAGGATGTGATAACTGCCCGCCCGAACTTCACTGCTCATATTTAAGGGACTCTCGATCCAAGCCATCAGAGCCGCTTTGGCTCACTAATGACACGGCGGAGTGGAGGAATGCTGATGGCTGCCGCAGTGCCGGCCTGGCGAGTCCTCCTGGGTAACGGCCAGTTGGTGTTTGTGGGCGGACTGATGGATAGATGGAAGGTGGGGGCGGTGAGCTCCAGGAGCCATATGGGGTGTCGGAGCCGTCCAGCTGGCTGAAGCCTGCTGGTGGAGAGGAATCATTAGCCAAGCTAGCCAAAACCAGACTGGTCGGCTGGTTAGCCACGCTGCGTCTGACCACTCGCATGTTGGCTAAGTGAGACATTAGAGGATGGGAAACATCTCCCTTTCATTAGAGCTTAATTAGAAGGGAAACCAGGAGTTACTTTAGTGGAAAGTTTTTAATGGAGCAAATCATTAATCAGCACTGTTTTTCATCAGCAGCAGGTCTGACAAAAGCCACAAGCTGTGGCTTAATCGATCCTTTGCCGAGTTCATCTGCGGTGTTTGGTGAAACGGGACACACCCACTGCGCTGTAACCCTGTGCTCACCTCCTGCTCCATCAGGAAAATCTAAACTAAACCTTTGTTTAAAGCTCTATTTGGATGCTCACTCATGACAGTGAAGTGAATCTCTGGGTTTGGGACCTGTGGTTTAAACTATTAGGACCCCGGCTTTTCCCACCAGCTCGCTGCAAGCCCTGCAGCCCAACAGAGGCGTGCTACTGCAGAGGGAGATCAGAAAGTCACAGTTTATGTGGATGGCTCTCGTTTTACCACCATGGTAACCTGTGCTGAAAGCATGCAGCGACCTGCTCTGGAGCGGGCTCACGTTCAGAGTTTCAGGTTAAATGCAGCTGGAAGCTGGTAGTTTAATACATGTGACCTGATGAGCTGCACTTTAATAACGGCACCAAATGAACTCGTGTAAAGCTACAGCAGCACACGACTGCTGATAGAAAATGTAGAAATGTTCATGTAAGGTCGTTTGATCTTTATCCCCTGTTCCTCTGACTGGAGCAGGTGGTGCTCAAACAACACTTCCACCACCATCATGATACCCGCCATCTCCAACTGGGGTTATAGGCTTTTATCAGCAGCGGCACTGAGCTGTGGCCTCCTCATCTGAACGGCTTCTCCACTTCTAACAGCTGATGAGGAGCCCCAGGTATTGAACCTCTAGTGGGGCTGACACATGAGCCACGGTGTGAATTCTTCACCCCAACAACGTGAGCCCCACGTCAGCTCGTGGGACCCCAATGACTCCGGCTGCCTCCGACTCAGGCGTTATGTCGGCCAAGCTTTCAGAACCCGTCAGGTCCAATCAGAGGCATCTGGAAAGTTCATATATAAATATAAGATTATTAATTGAATAATTGTACCCACTACAGGGCCCTAATTTTTAAAATATCTGACGTTATCGTGGAGATGCTACTACAGCTGCATTATTAACCTAATGCCTCCTAGCATCGTCAGTCCACATAACTACAGCCTGAAAAAAAAATGGCCACAATAAGACAGAACACACCATCTGCAAATGTAAAATATTGTGGCCCATAAAAGGAGAAAAGACCTTGCAGATACCTGTCAATCAAAGCTGCACCGCCCCTAATTTTAAGCTCCAGCAGTTTCCAAATGGATGCATGATCAAAGAAAAAGCCCACTCGGGCTGAAAGCATTCTTCTAAACATGTTTCTGATGGAACATTCGAACATGGACTGACTCTCCGCGGGAGCCCGCCTCTAGTGACCATTAGAGGAACTGCAGTTGCCGGGGGCTTCATTTTTCAGACCCATCTGGGTTCTGATTTCTAAAGCGAAGCATGATTTGAATCGTTTCTGTTAGTGTTTTGGAGTAACGAGACTAACTCGGCTCACTGCAATCTGTCGTCTGTGTGGATGTGACGAAGCGGCCTCATCGCTAACAAAGAAATGAACCATCCTCCTTCTTTTTTCTTTCTGCGTCTCTCCCAAACAGCAGACTCCAACATTGCAGCGGAGGACGCGTTTGACGAGAAGGGCTGTCACTGCGACATCTCCGTGGAGGACTTGCAGCCCTCGGTCAAGTCTGTCATCCGAGCTGTGAGGTGAGAGCGAGGAAATGAGACTTCCTCTTTCAGTCCAACTCCTCCTGCGGTTTCTCTGCGACCCTGATTGCAGCAAACCCCCCCCCCCCAAATCACCTTGTGATTGATTGAGCTCGAG
>VUQK01010635.1:0-11212 GCA_015106715.1 Bujurquina vittata | reverse complement strand
GAGCCCTTCGCCAACATTAATCCCCGTCATCATTTTAGGTTCATAAACTTTAGTCCCATGCATTCTGCACACACCAAACTAAACAGCTGCAAGCTAACAAGCTCGCTCACACAGAACGCACCCAAAGGAAAGTCGAGTTCATCCGCCACAGGACGGGCGCACTTTTCTTGTCATTCTGAAACCACACAGCAGCAGAGACATGAAGGTGTGCAAAGGGGGATACGGCAGCTTCAGGAAGTCAATAAGAGGCGTGCAGCTCCAGCAAAAATGCTCTTTGAACCAAATCTCCAAACTTCACAGTAACAGAGGGAAGTGTTGCATCAGCTGTGCCATTCAGACGAGGAGTAACTTGGCACTTTTACATGCATCACATTTGTTTGACTCTCCTGGTGTGGTGCTCAGGATGGACATAAGTTCCAGCTTCCTTTCTCCTCTTTGCTGCATGGCTCACTTTTCACTCCCGACTCTTTCAAAGAGGCTCTCATGAATTCAGACTCACGGGTGCTTGAATCCACAGAGCTGCTAGAATAAGCAGCCTCAACCTCAGCGGGTGTTTCAATAAGACCCGAGGAAGGGATTGTTCCGAGCGTCTGAAACGCTGTGAACAACAGGCTGACACATTAAAAGCACCGTTAAACACTATAAAAATAAATGCAGGCTTTAATTTGTTTTTATAAGCTCAGGCTGGTGGGAGTCTCTGCTGCATCAGAGCTCCCCCTTGTGGTGGATTTCTGAACACCTCTGCTGTTTGTGCAGGATCATGAAGTTCCATGTAGCCAAGAAGAAGTTTAAGGAGACGCTGCGTCCGTATGACGTGAAGGATGTGATCGAACAGTATTCTGCCGGTCACCTGGACATGCTGTGCCGCATCAAGAGCCTGCAGACCAGGTACGACGGACAGTGGACTGCATGCATGTGTGTGTGCATTCCTGATACGTGCATGGGTTTGTCTCGCGCTGTTTTGCTGTTTGTGTTTTTGCATGTTTGTACCTGTGTTTGCTTCCCTCCAGGCTGGACATGATAGTAGGCCCACAGCCCCTGAGCAGCCGAGCCAAGGCCTTTTCCTCCCCCTCCCTGTCTGTCTATTACAGCCGAGGGAGGAAGAACTACACCCAGGGGTCAGAATTCCCCCCACTCACTCAAACCCACCTAATCTGTCATTCACATGTTACATGGGCTCAGTTCAGTCCTCAGTTGCACAGTTCAGGAGCTGGTTTGTTCTCAGAAATGTGAAGGAAAAAACCGGGTGGCCTCATTTAGCAACCAGTTCTTTGTGTGAATGTGTATACCTGAGCGTCCATTAGTGGAGAAGTAATTACAATGAGGTGTGAGAAACACGACCTTGTTCCAGTTAGCGTAACTGTTAAATTCACATGAACACGGTGACCTCCAGTTTGCACCGGGGTGGTTTGAGGTTAGGAAAAGGGTGGATAGGCCCCTCTGGGTTAGGGAGGAGTTCAGGTATATCTGGCTCTTGATCATGAGTGGAGGAAGCGCGGCTGTGCCAGTGTGGTGTAGGTGAAGCCGTACAAACGTTCCCTCCCATCACCTACGGATCTGAGCTCTGGCTCACGGCTGAAACAATGAGATGGCTGCCGGAGGAGCTCAGGTGTCTCCCTCAGAGACAGGACGAGGTGGCCGGGCAGAGAGAAGTCTTCTCTGTGACCTGGACTTGGATATGGGGTAGAAAAAGGATGCTTTCAGCCGATTTCATTCAGCTACCACCATACAAAGGTCCGAAGGATGATTTCACTGTATTAAAACGTGTTTCCATGCACAGAAATTAGCCGTGCCTGGCTCACCAGAGATGCATTTAAGAAATGGAGGGTGTGCAGAGTGCAGGCTCAGGGACTGCAGAGAGCCATGAGTGGCTGACGAGTACACTGTGTTACACTTGAACTGTGTCAACGTGTCACTCCCGATTCTGGAGAGGCTCATGTGACTGAGCAGCACTCATTTAGAAACTTTGTCTGAATTAACTTTATTTCAAGTGTTCGGATGAAATCACCACTCAGATCTGATTCAAATGTTTGCTTTGCCCCAAAATCAGGCATGCTGCATGTGTCCCAAGAGACTTACAGGTATATCAAAAAGGGGGCGGATTAAGGCTGAATCACCCCGAGCTGATGCTCGTGAATCTCCTCTCGAGTTTTCCTTTTAAAGACTGTTAGTCCCCCGTGCCCAAAGAATATGTCACTTTTCTAATGGCCCCTCGATGAACCCGATAGCTTTGCTCGTCTTTGTTAACCTGCGCTTAAATCTTGCTGCCGGGGAAGTTTTGTTCCACGTGTGCCACTGGAGGCCTTTAAAGAGAAGCAGCTGGATGTTTGAGGTTTATGTGCATGAGAAATAGCAGCTGTGTGCAGGTTTTAAAAACATTTTCCTCTGATGATTTGATAAATGAGGCCCCCCGAGTTGGCCTGAGCTGGGAGCCACACCTGTCCTGGACTCTGCCCCTAACCAGCCACTAACAGAACTCTGAAGTAAGCTGACTTCTGTTCTGGGAACATGAGCTTGCAACCTGACGCTAACACGTTTGAAACACACTCCAATCACACGCCTGAAGGTTTTAACTGTTGCAACGCTGCCCCCTACTGGTCCTGATCCCAGTCAGGTTTAGGTGGCAAAGCTCCATCCGCAGCTAACACTGGGATGTGGTTAAAAGCTCCCAACGGCCGCGATCTCACGCTCAGCATTTATGAAAAAGAAAATCTGCAATAATATGATGCAGAAAGGCCGATCATATTTGGATCCAGTCTGCAATTAAAATCCCATTTTATCCTGATGATGTTAAAGACCAGATCATCTAAATTTAGACACACACACACACACACACACACACACACGAGGAGCTTGAACAATTCAGTTCTGGCCCATCTGATCATCAGTTGCATTTCTTCATTGAAATGGGGCCTATTTGATGAAAATGAAGCTCCTCTTGTAAAAGTCCAGTTTAATGACGGCACGCAGGATGTCCACACAAATAAAAGCCTGACTCCTGTTAATTAATTGAGACTTTTCTGCTGTCGCACACACGCCACGAGCCTAAAAAACACACACTTTTCTTCTTCTTTGTGGTCAACGTGTCGACTGTAACCTAAACTGACTTCATTAACCAGATCTACAAACCCTCACTGGATTTAGCAGACATGAGCAGAATAATGTGCAATAAAGCAAAAGACTCCATTTCGAGTCTGAAGAGAACCATTTTATTGTGTAACTGTTCAAATTTGAAGTGGCTGGTAATGTGTGAAATCCAGCGAGGGAAGAATAACCTCTCTCGTCTGTTTTATTTGGGGGGAAAGGGATCAACAGTTTTAATCTTCCTTCCTTTCAGAGACCCTTCTATACATTTTTGAGTTAATGTCTTGTTGCGTTTGTGTGTTTTGTGTGCATTTCAGGGTGGACCAAATCCTCGGGAAGGGCCAGATTCCTCTGGATAAGAAGATTCGAGAAAAGCTGCTGTCTGATGGAGACATCCTGGAGGACGTGAGCATGCTGGGTCGCGTCTGTAAGGTGGAGCGGCAGGTCTGTGTTCTGGGTTTTATTCTGAGATTTCAGCTCAGTAGGTACAGTGTTTGGACCTCCAGCCCACGTTCTGCTGGGGTGTCTTACTTTACATGCTGAACCCTAAACTCCCCCCCAGTGTAAACGGTGATTGTGTTCATTAGGCTGAGCTCGGCGAATCACGGCATCTCCACACTCAAGCTCTTTAACTGCTTATAAGGTTAAAACATCATATTGGTGACCATTTTATTGAGATCTTCTTCACAAAGCATTGACGTCAAAACCTTATTAAGGTTGTCCTGAATCCCATTTTTGGGCTTCAGGGGTCTCAACAGCAGCTGGAGCTGAAGGGGTAGGTGGCTGATGGTGAACCCCTGACCTACCCATCAAACACACATCTGGTAAACCCCGAGATGTGGTAGGGGTAAAGACAATAAAAGCCCCCCAGAGCTGACTGTTAACAGTTCAAATGAACTCTTAGTGAGTCTGTGTGAACATCACATCTTCTCACCTCCGTCCTTCCCTCCTCTTCTCTCCGCACAGGTCCAGTCGATTGAATCGAAGCTGGACTCCCTGCTCGACATTTATCGGCAGGTTCTGCGTAAAGGCTCATCCTCGGCCCTCACGCTGTCCTCTCTTCCCCTCTTTGAGCTGGAGCAGACCTCGGACTACCACTCCTCTGTCTTCAGCAAGGACATGTCCTGCTCCACACAGGTCAGCAGTAGCGGAGCACCGCCCGCTGGTGGCTTCGTCACGCGCTCCTCCACCAGTTCCCATCTCTCACAGGGAGGACTCCATCTCATCCTGGCACCCCCCAACGAGCTCAACCTCAATCTCAACGCTTCCTCTTCCACACCTCCCTCTTGCCTCGCATCCTCCTCTTTCAGCCCATCACCTTTGCCACATCACCATCACCACCACCATCACCCTCAGGCTCAGGCCACCACACCTGAAAGTGGCACTGATGAGGCTATGGGGAGCTCTCCACCCATCCTCACCCCGAACAGTGTCAGCAGTTCTGGGGACAGAGGAGTAGGAGATGGAGGGTTTCCTCTTCTGGCAAGGCTTCCACCTCCACCCCCTCCCAGCCGGAGCCATGGCCCGGGCACTTTAGTGCGAACAGCCTCCATAGAAGTATCCCCCGACATGGAGGACTTCTGTGGAGGTCTTGGGATGCAGATGGAGGACAGCAGTGTCAGGGAGGACCTTGGCCTTGGGTTGGGACTAAGCAGACTGGGGCAGCAGTTCCAAGGAAACAGCAACAGCAGGCTTAACACAAAGGAGGACGGATCATGGCGGAGACAAATGAGCCTGGAGCTTGAGCCTCTGGTGCCACCAGCGCTGGGCTGCTGCTCTGGCTCCATGCAGATGGACCGAGGACTGGGCAAGTCCATGTCGGTGCAGGACCTGAAGCAAGCATCCCCCGCCCATCACAGCCACAGCCTGTCATCCCCGAGCCCCAGTACAAGCAGCGACTCCCCCACTGGCTTCCACAGCTGTAGCCAAGACCCTGGGGGAGGAGGGGGTGGTACAGGCAGAAGTAGTGGAGGTGGGTGGGGTGAGGAGGACCTCTTTATCAGTGATAGAGACATTGAGTCGCAGGGAGTTGACTTCTTGTCGCAAGGATCTGCTGAGGTTCCAACTTTCTCCTCGGAGCTCCTGAGGACAGGTGTTCGAGCCGGAGCAGGGTCCCGGGGCTCAAACCGCAGTATGGCCAGCGGCCACGTGTCCTCGCCCTCTACTGGCAGCAACGAGCTGCTGAACATGCCGCACGTACGGCTAAAATAGACCCAGCTACGCGTCCGGAAGGCACACCAATCTCACCTCAAAAAGACGGTTTTTATCCTTTTTGGAGGGAAGTGGGAGGGTGGGAATATAACACGGGGTCCTCTGATTATTTTCATGTTGCTCCATTTGATAAGAATCACAGTATTTTCATACAGGCTGATCACACATGACATATCATTGCATGAGTTTTGTTTTAAAGTGTGATTGACAAATCTGAGATAAAAGCTTGAGAAACGACGGCGACAGGCACCCGAAAACCATCGTCGTCGTCAACCTTGGCTCGATTTGACGCCTCCATTTACAACACGAGCTGCACGATTTAGTAAAGAGGTACACAGATTCAAAAGGTACACTTTCCACTCCTAACACTGAAAGCCTCTCCGAGAAAAGCCACGTTCAATGTTTAAAAGCCACATTTCCTCTCTCTCCCATCACGTAACGGGTTCCCACACTGAAACATCAACTATTACATCACTGCTGCCAACCGTAATCGGGAGGAGAAGAGGTTCTGTTTAACTAAACCGAGACTTCCAAACCCCTCAATCAAACATTCTTTTAGTTTCCCTCAGACTTTGAAGAGGTTCTGTGTTTTAAAGGAATATATCAGAGTAATATGAATGCAGGCAATATGGTTTAGGTTTGCATGTTTATCACCTTTACAGGTACAAACCAGCGTGGTTTGAAAAGTCTGCCGACAGCATCAGACAAGATAATTCTGATTTTCTCGAGGTTGTGGTCGAATAGTCCGGCTCTGTCCATTCATCGAGGCACCAGAGGAGATCAGGATTAAAGATAGGTCAGGAAACAAAGAAGAACATGGCTTTGTTTCATTACATCACACCATTAAAAACCAAGTTTTGCTTTGAATGCATTTTGTGAATGATTTCAAGGCATCCCTGAAGCACCTTGCATGGCCACGCTTTGCTCTAAATCATAAAGTAAGCCACTTCAACATGCTTCTCTGAGCACCTGCTGAGACCTTAGTTTGTGATGATGCGGGTGCACGTGTTTGTGGCTCATCATGCCGATCACAATGTTTCCCAGGCAAAGGTGGGTTCTCTATAAATATGGATTGACCTCATTAGCGTTATTGAAAGGATCAGAGGAAGTTGTAGTCTAATGTGCTGTTTCACTTGCTGAAACCTTTAAAAAGGTGAGAGTCAAAGTGGATCACTGCTTCATTTTTAGGAGAAATATGATTGAGATTTGTAAGCTATATTTTTGTAAATTCCAGTCTCGGTAATGAAGTGACTTTTTTTTCCTGTACGTCCACGTTAAAAACCACTGGAAAAACTCGAGGCTGAAATATCAAAGATGAGCTTTTCGTGGTCCATCTTTGGGATGTTTCACCGCGACAGACGCGGGTCAACAACATCCGCGCGTTTCTTTATCCAAATGAATCGTTCCGACTCCTCATGTCTGTTTTCATCAAGGTAGGATGACTGGGGAAAGACAAAAGGAGGGATTTCTTTTTATTCCTAACTATTCGACCACAATCGCTGACTGTATATAAGAGATGGACGTAGCTTCTACATCTGAAAGGTGAAGTCGATGCACAAGTGCCTTAAACCTGCATTCTCTCTCATGGCCAGCAGGGGACGCCTCCCCTGGTATTAAAGTCTGAGGGGGAAAAAAAATGGCCCTAGTGCTCACTTTAACACATCTCAGTGAGTTTATAGTCAAAAATCACTAGTTTCCAGTCAAATTATGTTGATTTTGTACCGTGCAGAAGGACAAATTTCAGGCTTACCAGGTGACAGTATGGGCATGAAGTGTCCCTTTGTTTCACCGCCAGCTCCACCCCTCACTCATTACAAAACACCACGTCAGGGACCCCAGAAATGCTCAGCTGCAAGCTTCATAACAGGACTTCACTAACCGATTGATGACAACAGAGTAGCTACCTCCATCTTTTATACTCTTTATTCACCTAAACTCTGTTTCTGTCGCCATCTTATTTTGAAACCACGAGCTGCTAATCGGATACGATATACTTTATCATGAAGTTGGGCTTTTTCCAGACAGAACTGATAAATTTAAATGAGGCTTTAAATGGAGATTCATCTTAAGTTGAGGAGTGGGGCCCCACCTCAAACTCCCCTATCAGTTGTTTGCCTAGAAATGCCTTCCTGCCCTACATCCTTGTATGCTATTGCTTCGGCGCCGACCTGTACCCAGGGGCACCCCGTGGTGGTCCGAGCCGCTGTAAATCTCCTCTGGCTAGAACGATGGTCACCCTCCCTCATTGGTATTTGTGGGATCAGCCCAGGAGCCGCCCCCAAACCCTCAGCCTGAGATCGTTGCTCACCATCAAGCATCTGGTTGTGTTTGAGGGCGTGAATCCTGCTGGTGCCCCTCGTTCGTACTGCAGGTATTTTTCCTGGATCAAATGAGTCTTTGGGGTCAAGCAAGCACGATCGAGCTAGGTGAAAGGTCTGTGTTAATGAAAAGTACACATTAAATTCAGCACCATGTTAAAAGAAAGCTGGCCTCTTATATAGGTGCCAGTAAAAACCCTGGAGGCCCATAGGAGCATGAGGTTCAAAAGGCATGCGCGCATGTACGCCATCTGCACCGAGAAGAAGCCCCATGCCCACAAGCAGCCAGTGAGGATGTCACCAGAAGAACAATCAGCAGCGGCCATCTTCACATCGAATATGCACCGATCGGTTGGCTTCCCAGCTGATCACAGCCACGGGCTGAAGCACATCTTGAATGTCAATACCTGGGTTTAAAGAACTGTTTGGGACCTGGCAAAGCACTTTGTTTTGGTTCGGAAACACTGAAGAAAATGTTGAGATGTACGTCTTTCTGTTGCATCTGGCTTTTCTGTCGCCCTGTTTTTACATGAAGGAAGATCTGGGTTAAATTACAGTGTTGGCTTTTTTTCCATGCTGTGTGACGTGGGATTATTTTTGCTTCCTGCTTACAGAACGTACTCCAGCTGAGTATTGACGTTACGAGAAAGGTAATGTCCGACCTCTTCCTGTTGCATGCTAGAGAAACGGATGCGGTTGGTACAGTTAAGCAGGTTTCTCTTGTTTTTTGGAAAATTGTTACACCTCGACTAGATGCAGGTCAGAATTGGTTGACTTCTGACTGCTTCCTGGTCCACACAGCATGGCCCTTTCTTTGGGTGATGGGTCCACAGGAAGGGCTGTTGTGATAAAGACAGCTGAGCTGGTCCGTCTATGACCTTGAGCTGTGAGTAGTGACTGAAGGAATGAGATCATGGATACGAGTCTGAGGGTAGGGGTGGCAGCGGTAGGCCGATGTACAGATGCAGGTCAGTCCTACCCGTGACGCCCCTGAATGAACTGTGCAGACCTTGGGGTCAAGTTTGCTTTAAGGAATGGATTTTAATCTCCTTTGCATGAAGAGGCTGCCGTGTCCAAACCCATCAGGAAGTGATAATGAATGCGATGGCATCACTTAGTTTGAATTGAAAGAGCCCAGCTCTGATAGGACGTCTAAAAAATGTGCAGTGCATCCAGTATACCGGTGCCTTGCTTTAGTGCTACAGTCATCTTTCAGTTCATGTAGTTTCTGAAAGGTGCAGAAGTGGTTGCACTGTCTTTATGGAGTTCTGACTTGAGGCATTTTAGTTTTTTATTCAGAGATCATTTTGCTACGGGGCTAAAAATGGACCTTTGACGTCACCATTCTGTCTGTTTCCTTTTAATTTATTTAAATTATGTGCACATATTTACACACTAGTAATAATCTCAGATTTATGAAGCCTGTAATGCAAGTGAACTTTTATTCTCATTCATCAATAAAGGAAATTCTACAGAAGGTTTTTTTGTGGCTTTGATCTCTTCAGCAATGAAACGAGGAGCAGAGAGTCGTTTAAACATCTTTACTTGTATGAACGTATGCTCACAAATAACAGCGATTAAGGTGCATGAACTTAACAGTAACATTCATCAGAGCTACTGCGAGGGAGCTGAAGTTGTGCAAACTGCAGGGCAGGGAGAGTTTCTCTAAGGTGCACACATGCAAAAGCCGATCTACCTTTGGCTAATGAGCGTATCCTTTTCTTGAAGCTAAACACAGAGCGTTACTTCAACAAAGAGCTGGCAGAGGAACGTCTGCCTCGTCACTACGGGGTTTTTTTTGGCCAGATCAACAAGAAGCCGAATCGTTAACAACAGGCAGAGAACCGGCACACAATAAAACCTGCGTGTGATGACCTCAAACAGCGTTTTGGCATTTTTCCTTCGTCTGCTTTTGCGATGCATTGTGATAATAGACCAGACGCTGATTATGGAGTGCAGAAGGGGCGGGGCATGTCTTCGGCCACGGTGAGCGTTTGGGGCAGCAGCCCAGCACAACGTTCATTTGGCCTTCTGCGCCTTCTGTGCCGACTTAGTGATCTTACCGCTCGTGGGGGCTTTCTTTTCCACGCCCTTAATCACTCCCACCGCCACCGTCTGACGCATGTCACGGACAGCGAAGCGTCCTGCCGAGGGAAAAAAACACGAGTTAACTCCTGATTACGGGTCCATACACTCGGGCACGACTCAAAACATTTATTTCAAATACATTTGAGGTTTTTTTGAAATGTGATGTTTGAACATACAAATGAAGTTTAGCATCATCTCCTTACACGTGCTCTAATTCACAAATTCTCCCGGGACATAAACGTGAAGTCAGCTTCAGAATTCTTGTTAATGTCAGAAGTTCTTTGCAGAGGCGACAAAATGCATTTTGGAAACTGTTTGAGGGATTAAATGTTCAAACTCTCTTAAAAGAACTTTAACACCATCATGGACAAAACTTTAAGTGGAGATTTGCGGCTACCTCACAGACCTTACCTGAGCAGGTCGCCTCAGTATAAATATAAATTTCACTGTTGTTTTATTCATCTGAGAGAATAATGCATCTCCACTGGGTGGCTCTCTGCCTTTTAACCAGGCAAAAGTTATGATTTAATACCTCCACTTTCTCAGCCTAGCCACTGATATTAATAATATAAATAATCCCCACTCTGGTCTCACACCCTGTGTGACGGTGGGCATCATCGCAAAATCCAGGTTCAGGACGGGAAACCTACCGAGCGGCGGGTACTCGGAGAAGCTCTCCACACACATGGGCTTCCCGGGGATCATATCCACGATGGCGGCATCTCCGGACTTCAGGGACTTGGGATTGTCCTCGAGCTTTTTACCGGAGCGACGGTCGATCTTTTCCTTCAGCTCGGCGAACTTGCACGCGATGTGCGCAGTGTGGCAGTCCAGCACGGGGGCGTAGCCGGCACTGATCTGACCAGGGTGGTTCAGGATGATCACCTGCAGAGCAGCAGACGCAGGTGAGACCACCTGCAAAGTAACAGAAGCAAGGACGCGCGTTTCACTCTATTAACAGCACACCTGAGAGGTGAAGCCGGCCGCCTCCTGCGGCGGGTCGTTCCTGCTGTCTCCAGCCACGTTGCCACGGCGAATATCCTTCACGGACACGTTCTTGACGTTGAAGCCCACGTTGTCGCCGGGCAGTGCCTCAGTTAGGGCCTCGTGGTGCATCTCAACGGATTTCACCTCAGTGGTCACATTGACAGGGGCAAAGGTCACCACCATGCCAGGTTTTAAGATCCCCGTCTCCACTCGGCCCACAGGTACAGTACCGATGCCTGGAGGGGAGGCAGGTTATGGGGCTATTATTGTAGCAAAAGTTCTGTGTGTCCATAAATGGATCCACGTGTGTGCGTCGGGATTTGTATTTTGATCTGTGTGTCTGTAATCAGATTTGTAAATGTGCAAAGTTTTACTCAAGTCACTGAAAGCACACACGTAAGGCCGGCCTGCTTTACAACTGGCTCTTTTTACACACGTGACTTTTGCTACACTTCTGCCATCAGCTGACTAATCAGCTGTTCCAGTTACAGATGCGTTTGATTTTTCACACGACTCCATTATGA
>VUQK01010634.1:0-11802 GCA_015106715.1 Bujurquina vittata | reverse complement strand
TTAATGAAGGGAAACAGGAAGAAAAGGCTGAGGTATGCCAAATTACACAAGACTTGGACTGAAAATCAGAGGCAACAGGTCTGATGGAGTAATGAATCCAAATTTGAAACTTTTGGTTCAAATTGAGGAGGTCAAGAGAGAGGTACAACAATGAGTGTGTACAGCCATCTGTAAAACACGGAGGCTCTGTCATGTTTTAGGACTGCATTCTAGGCATTGTTGTTGGGCATCTTGTCAAAGTTGATGGAATTTTGAATGCAGAGAAGTATGATCAGATTTTTGACCAGCATGAATTACCATCTGGAAAGCATCAGATTGGCAGCTGCTTTATTTCTCAGCATGACAATGATCCCAAACACATTACCAATACAGTAAAAATATACCTGGATAGAAAAATGCACAGTGGAACACTATCAGTCATGGATTGGCCTCCCCAGAGCCTGGACCTCAACATTATTGAAGCAGCGTGGGATCATTTTTGACACAGAATTGAACAAAAGGCAGCCAAAATCCAAATAAGAGCTTTGAAGTAGTCTTCAGGAAGCCTGGAGAACTATTCCTGAAGACTACTTTACAAGAAAACTTGCCTTAGAGAGTTCAGGCTGTGTTGAAGAATAAAGGTGATCATACCAAATATTGACTTTTAAGCTAGAATTGCACAGACTCTGTTTTCTCCTTATGAACTGTATACATGTTTCAATAAATTACTGCACCTATTTCTCATTTTCCTAGTAAAGAAAGGAGAGGTGGCTCAAGACCTTTGCATCTGTCTACTGCACATTTTTAAGTCCTTAAAAACAGGCAATTGTGGAAGACTCAGGGACACTACAACAGAATGACTCAACTAAAGTGAGCAATGTATTTACTGCACAGCAAAACTTACATAGGTTATTGATTCTGACCAGTGTTTCATCAAAATTATGTCCCATCCCCCACCCCCCAGGTATTGTAGGAATTGCAAAAAAGCATAATTTATATTTGAAATGAATTGTATTTTTTAATTAACTAGCAGGTAGACTATTTTGAAGTGTTTGGGCTATTGATGTGCACTTCAGAGAAAATGCTGTGGATAAGAAAACAGCCATTTCGAATGTGAGACATAGTCTTGCAGGATTTTGCTAAAAGACATTCCACAGTTACTCCCAAGATGAATACTTGTGAGGGCAAACAAACTGCTATTTAGCTACGCAAAGTTGCACTTATACACAAATTTTGTGTTAAACCATAATTATTTCTAAACTGCATCAGGAGTTAAGGAGGACGTACATACACAGCTGTCAGTCATACTCGCTTTCACTCTAGTTCATAAAATGTCCATCTGTAGAAGAGCTTTGACAGCCAGATCCACATGCCCAGTTTATCTTGCTCATTTTATCGAGCATCTTTTCCAACACAAGACAGAAAACACTGTAGTGGAATTGATTGGTTGTCAGCCTGCAGAGTAATAGCTGTGCTCATTTTGCATTGAAAATACATATTTTTTCCCCCTTTCTGCTTAGGGAGACTGATGCCATGATAAGAGGGAGCAGAGTGATCAATGAACTGTTACGCTCATTCTCACAATGAATGACTCAGGGTATCAACTGACATTGAGTTGGGGCATATCACACACCTTCAGTGAGACGTGCACCACTTATGCTGCCAATTCTGGGGACTAACGGACATATGAAGAAACCATACAGTAGGTGCTCAGATGGATAAATAAGAACAAAGAAAAGAACAATATGTGAATCACACCTCTGAAGCAAGTAGCATTGCTGAAAAAGGCTTTATGAGATCTATTTACCTGTCACTTAACACACACACACACTTAAGACACAGTGTTTTGTTTTCTATCCACAGTGTATCCTGCAGTCAAACAATGCCACATTCACTCTGTATTCCTAGACTTAACAAAAGGCTGATGCAAATTAAAGTGGCATTAATTTCATTACAAGCTCGGAACAGTGAGAGGAGAAAAAAAAAACCCTGAATAATTAAACTTAGAGGCTGACAGCAAGGAGAGAAAGTAGCCATCAACTTGCTGTTACAGTACAAAAGTCTAAGAGTAATATGAGAAGGGCAATATGTTTTTTCCCTTGCAACATGACATCCATTGGGTAATGTGATGCAGCTACTCTATAAGCTGATATGCATTTTTAGTAGCACTTTAAAACACTGCCATTAACTAGTGGAGCAGCTCTCATCTGCATTTAGAATAACACACACATATATTTAAAAAAAAAATTAGCAGAAAGTATTAGATTGTCAAAAATTGCAAAACACATAACACGCAATAAAATTCAGCTTTTTTGTCCTGTTTGTTTCCCTGTCAAAGGTAGCCCCTTGCCTTTCCCCTGCTGCAGCAAACTGCTCGGGTTATTTTGGGCGATTGTGTGAATGTGTGTTGGTACTTGAGTCTCAAGTGGACTGCTGGCTCTGACAGGAAGGGAAGCTCACAGACATCCTTTAAGTGCCGATTTACAAAGCACATTGCATAGCACAGAGCACTGGTGACCTCTCGTTATCGCCGGTTTTCCACGTGGAAACATAGAGACGCTGGTTTCACATAATATAGTGCCACCATTACAGTGTGTCACAATAAGCACACATAGTATCCAAGCATAAACTTTGTGAAGAGTAATTAAAGGGAGCAGAGTTGGAGCAAAGTTGTGCTAAGGTGTGAGCGCAAAAGCCTGCTTGTCATGTGGCTGTCTAAATGTATAAATGTGCCGAAGAATAACAAAGAAACCCAGAGCCAAATAATCATTAGCAGTCTGGTGTCTGAGGCTGAAGAGTGGACAGATTTGTGACATCAAAGGAGCTCCCATACTGCGAACACCCATGCAGCAGCCTTCTTCATTGCACAATGGTGAAATAATTAGCTTCCAGCTCTTGCGTGAGAAATGGAGACAGTATCTGTTTAGCACAGTTTTATGAACTCTCCAAAGCAACTCAGCCAGTTATTAAGTGCAGTGTTGAGTGGTTTGTACATGTTTATGTACATTTCCAGTTTGATCATTAGTCCCTTGGCACAGACTATAGGGGAGTATCATTAAAATTGCTGGGTAATGTGCCCCGGTTTTACTTGACATTAAATGCTGTATACAGTGAGTTGCACACAAGTCTCTTGCTTTGATGGAGGCCACTAATGGCTTTGAGTGAGGCCCAATGAAGTCAAAACATTCCTGAATATAATGGTGTTCCATTACACCAATAATTATTTATATTAACCTCTTAACATACATTGAGCTTTCTCAACTAAACCTGCGCTCATGGTGTCGGTGATTTTAAGTCTCTCATTTTTCTGTGTGGTTGTAATATTTTTGAAAAGTATAAATAGAAGTGTGACTGTAATTTCCATTCTTGATCCAGTTTTTCTGCAAGTGTGGTCAAATAATAATAATAATAATAAGTTATGTAATATCTGCATGGATCCAGCCCTTATAAATGAACAATGACTTTAAGCAATTACAGCTAAAATAACCAATGGCAATGCAAAATGGGTGGGACCAGAGATAATCTGTTCTCATCTTCCAGGCAAGCGACTGGAGCCTGGAATTTCGGCAAAAGCCCACCATCAGCTTCAAAGCAACGTTTCGATGAACAAATCATGGATGCAGCTTTAACCTAGAAGAGCTGCAGAGGAGACAACCGGGTTTCAGAACTGGAGATAAGTTGACAGCTAAGAGGTGGAAATATAAATGATCTGTTCCAGTTATTATCATGGGAATTTAACACTGGTATATTTCACTCTCATTGGTAGTCACTTCAACTGCTCATCTCAAAATTAAGGAAAGTTTTAATCTTGGGAGCTGTCAACTTTGCATCGCCAGCATTTTTGTTTGTTTGTTTGAAGTCACAGGATGTCACTTACTTCTGTGGGCTACAAATCGCTTCGTGAGTGCACAGCTTAAGGCACATATTCAGTTCAATTCAGTTTTGGTTATATAGCACCAAATCACAACAAACAGTTGCCTCAAGGCACTTTATATTGTAAGACCAGACAGTAATTATGGAGAAAACCCAACAATCAAAACAGCCCCTATAAGCAAGCATTTGGTGACAGTGTGACGGAAAAACTCCCTTCTAACAGGAAGAAATCTCCAGCCAAACCAGACTCAGACTGGTTGGGGGTGAGGGGAGAGAGACAGGACAACAGACATGCTGTGGAAGAGAGCCAGATATTAATAATGCAGAAATGCAGAATGGAGTATAAAAACAGAGAGTGGAAAGAAGTGAATGAAAAAGAAACACTCGGTGCCTCATAGGAACCCCAAGCAGCAGTGTAACTAAGGGATGGTTCAGGGTCACCTGATCCAGTCCTAACTATAGACTTTATCAAAAAAGAATTTTTTAAGCCTAATCTTAAAAATGGAGAGGGGAGTCTTCTGAACCCAAATCGGCAGCTTGTTCCACAAAAGCGGGACCTGAAAGCTAAAGGCTCTGCCTCCCATTCTACTCTTAAGTATCTTAGGAAACAAAAGTAAGGCAGCACTCTGAGAGAAAAGCGCTCTGTTGGGGTGATACAGTACTATGGGGTCTTTAAGATAAGATGGGGCCTGATTATTCAAGGCCTTGTATATGAGGAGAAGTATTTTCAATCCAATCCTGGATTTAACAGGGAGCCAATGAAGAGAAGCCAGTATGGGAGAAATATGCTGTCTCTTTCTAGTCTCTGTCAGTACTCTTGTTGCAGCATTTTGGATCAGCTGAAGGACAGCCTGATAGAAGTGAATGACAATAGTCCAGCCTAGAAGTTATAAATGCATGAATTAGATTTTCAGCATCACTCTGATACAGGAAGTTTCTAATATTAAAGATACTGTGCAAATACCCCCCCCCCCAAAAAAACAAAAAAACAACAACAAACAAACCCCAAAACAAAACACTCCTACAGGACATATCTGCTTAATATGAGCATTAAATGACATATCCTGGCCAAAACGACTTGAAGATTCCTCACAGTGTTACTGGAGGCCAAGGCAATACCATCCAGGGTAAGTATCTGTTTAGACACCATGTTTCTAAAGTATGTAGGGCCGAGTACAATAACGTTTTACCTTAATTTAGAAGCAGGACATTAGAGGCCATCAAGGCCTCTATGTCTTTAAGACATTCCTGCAGTTTTACTAATTGATATGTGTCATCTGGCTTCATGGCTAGATAAAGGTGGGTATCATCTGCATTTCTGCATCTACATACTGTTTAATAATACTGCCTAAGGGAAGCAGGCATCCATCCATCCATTCTCTTCCGCTTATCCTGGTCAGCATCATGGGGTGGCTGGAGCCTTTCCCTGCTGTCATGGGGCGAAAGGCAGGGTACAAACTGTACAGGACACCCGCCTGTTGCAGGGCTAACACAGAGAGACAGACAGCACTTGTATTCACACCTATGGGCAATTTAGAATCACTTATTTACCTAACCCCAGTAACTGCATGTCTTTGGACTGTGGGAGGAAACCGGACTACCAGGAGAAAACCCATGCAAACATGGGGAGAACGTGCCAACTCCACACAGAAAGCCCCGGGCCAAGGTGGATTCAAACCCAGACATTTAAGCTGTAAGGAAACAACACCATGCCACCATGTATGTTATAAATAGAATTGGTCCTACCACAGAACCCTGTGGAGCTCTATAATTAACCTTAATGTGTGAAGAAGAATCCACATTTACATGAACAAATTTGAATCTATTAAATATATATGATTTAAACCACTGTAGCGCAGTATGTTTAATACCTACAGCATGCTCTAATCTCTGTGATAAAATATTATGGTCAACAGTATTCAACACTGCACTGAGATCTAGTAGGAAAAGCACAGATATGAGTCAATTGTCAGAGGCCATAAGAATATCATTATGATTTTATGCCTATAATGCCTAATAGCATAATCGCCTAAGTCAAATTTTGGGCATTATTTGGCCATATTTTTGGCTTTCTGTGATGTACCTGGACTCAGGACTTTTTAGACAGACAGGGATGTTGAATCAATTCACTGTTTGGATTCCTCTATCAGCTGATACTGACATTGGCCAGGGTGAATGGTGAGTAAACCTGGACCACCCTCTACACCACTTAGTGGACAGATAGTGCTGCACTTTGTCTAACATCTGTTTCATCTCTACTGCCACAAGGACAGATACAGAAATACAGAAAATACCTTCTGCCTGATACTACAATACCTGCAGTTGTTAAATTTTAAGTTTCTTTTGTGATTTGCTAAGGACTTCTTTCATTTTGGGTTTTCTTTTTACCTTTCTGCAGGATTATCTTTTGTTGTAATGCATTTATTTTTACTTTTTTCACTTTTTTTGGCTGCCATAACGCAGTAATTTCCCAACATTTGCAGTAAATAATGCTTATTTTTTCTTATGTCATGCTATTATTAATTTCCAAGCCTGTCTCTTAAGATTAGATACAATTGGTTTCCCCGTTTTAATCAGGTGGAATGTAACTGCAAAATTCAAAGATAGTTTTCTTTCTTTTCTTTTTTTAATAAATACCACACCACATTTGTTATGTGAAGTACAGATTTAGGGGTTTCACATCAGAGACGCTCTCATCCACAATTCCTTCTGTGGTAAGATTTAGGCAAGCTGGTATAATTTTTCTGGAATAAACGAGACAATATTTTTTTTTCTTTAAACTTAACCATGTTTAAACAAACTCCAAATGCTAAAGTTTAGTAATTCCATACTCCAAGATGATTTTGTACCGCAAGACTGGAAATGTTGGCAGAAAAAGAAAAACGGAATTGCGTGTCAATGCCAACTTTTACTTGCACACTTATCCAAGAAAACATTAACAGGATACTGCATTATGTATTAATTGTGGTTACGTCCATCACTCACAATTCAACAGATATTATGTGTGAGTCAGAGAAAGAAGTAAGACACAACAAAGCGCACACGGCACAAATACTGGTACCAGTGATACTATGAATGTTGCCAGTTGGAAAATCTCCATGCTGAGCTGACTGGATAAGTGTTACTAACCGCATTCTATCAAGAGTTCGTGCAACTGAGCATGTCTCAGTTTGAAAAAAAGATTTACTTTATCAAGAAATAAGAAATGGGTTTAGCTGCCAAATCAACCTACAAAGCCTAAAGCTGTTTATTTTTGCATCACTGTAAGCAATGTGCCTGCATAAGGTCCTTTTTACCAGGTTCTAAAATTAAAACAGAAGTACTTTTTTTTCTGTTTATCAAGCAGGGAATCAACCTAAAAATGCCTAAAAGAAGATGTGGACATGAACAAGATGCAGGAAGGAGGTGAAAGTAAAAGTCTGAGAGAGCCGCCGATGCAGGGGAAGTAATTTCTCTAAAGAAAAATGTGATCTACAAATGAGTGTGTGACAGTGCCGTGTGTCGTGTTGGCAGTGCCTTAGACATATTACAGGTTGCTTTGACACTGACAGGCCTAGCAGATGACAGTACATCACAGGGTGTCCAGTACTCTAGCGGTGTGCAGCGATGATGACACACAGTCTGATGACAGAAAGAGAGAGCTTGTTCCTGGCACAACTCTAATTGGCTAAATGAGGATAATTTTCAGCACAGTCTAGGGCAGTTTGGGGTCATTTCAAAGTAGAAAAATGGAGCAATTTGCTTTGGAAAAGGAAGGGAATAGGAAGACAAGGGAAGTATTTAAGCAATACAGGATACCACCTGTAAGTCATTAGATGATGGAAATGTAATACCATACCGATGGTATTGTACCTGGAATTACTGTAAGAAGAAATGATATTTGACCACCCCCAACTTCCTCGCATAAAAGCCAAAAAAAACTTTGTAACTGAACTTAGTTTGCTTTAGCAACACCAACAGCTTTTACTGTATATCAGGCACTCATTAAGAGAGCAGGCACTGACTCACACAATGCTTTTATAAACACATAAAAAAAGCTGTACAGTCATTCCTTCCATGGGAATGAAAAGCAAGCATTCCATAATTCCAAGTCAAGGTGCTAGACTTAAACTAGGGCTTTGATGTCTAATTAAAACTTAAAAGGATGTTAGTGGTTACGATCATCACTATAAAAGACAAAAAAAATGCCATAATGCAAGTTCAAACTTATTACCTTTGAACCACATCCACCACACAAAGGAACTCCTCTTCCTAAAAGCCTACAGCAAGTATTAAAAACACAGAGCAAAACTGCCAGTCAACTTCCCCTCTAGAAACCTAACGCCTGTGTTTGGAATGTGTGGTGCCAGTGGCAGATAGCCAACAGGCAGGCCTGAATGGAATCAGGCACAAATGAGCGCGTAAAGGAGAGATCAATTCTGAAAAACAAGAAATTTATCTTACAAGCACGTTCTGCAAGGGGATTTGAGGCAGCAGATTGCTGTCTTCAGCCTCCTTGAAGTTAAAAACATTGTCCAGACTTTCTCATTCCAGTGTTCCCTTTATGCCCATGAGGGCTGACTCCATTCACTTTGATCCACTCAGCAGATTCCATCCCATTTTCCATCGATTTCCCCAACCAAACGCCCTCCAATCTCACCTCCCAAAGAAGCGCAAATTAAAGGCTCGACACACGATGTTAGAGTTCAGGTTGAAGCAGGGAAGAACTAGTGACACAACTGGAGACCTCACTGCTACACTTTTGTTCTCTGCACAAATGAGTAAATTGGACAAGGTGTTGTAATTAGGATCAAAGCTTTGCCAGTTTTGATTATAAGCATGCTCGCTTTTAATAATAACAAGCAGGACATGGTGCTTCTGAAAACATGCAGAAAAATTATACTAAATTATTAAAGCTTCAGAATTTCAGAACTGGATTGCCTTGATGTTCACTGCAAGAAAGAAAAAAAAATCTATGTTATTTCAGTGTAGTATCTCTTTTTTTTCACAATAATATCTCTGTCCCAAGTGCTACATAATTTAATTTCCTTCCGTGCCTTGTCAAGAGCTCTTGACTCTTTTCCCAGTCTCAAGTAAAATCATATCCTTTCAATTTTGCAGCTGCCTAATTTGTTGAATGGTCAGGATTGTTTACTAGGAAAACAACCAATTCTCCAACTAATGACCACATTTTTTTTTATTCCTACCATGTGCAACAACCCATGCAAGCATTCAGGAAACATCATAAAGTAGTGCTTTAACAAACCAAGAAAGTAGGATGCAGGTGGGTTAGCAGTGGAATGGTATGTTTCAAACCAATTGAATTTTGTTTTCACTTTTCATTTGATAAGGCTTAAACAAAAACTAGTTTGCCATTTCTGTTTCTGTTAAAGTGGACCCTTTTACAATGCTAAACATTTGCTACATGAATGAGCAATGTGCTGAGCTCTGCCCCATCTGAATGTGACCACACCAGAGTGCATTCTGCGTGCAGCTACATGGCAGCAAAGGTTTACTTACTTCAAAACATTCCTATAGGACATAATAGCAGTTTGGGGTTGTTACAGGGTTGTTTTTCAGGGGCTGGAAAAAGCCTTAGCAAAATAATGCAAAGCCTACAAGGAAATTGTTCATTGATCGTGCAAATACGCCCATTCTTAACAAATTACATGACGTTATCTGCAATATGCATGATGTGAGCTATGAAAATCAGCCATGTAAAAAAAAAGAAATACAATTTGCATATTGATGATAATGTGATAAATGAGCCACATTAAAGCAGTCTGAGAAAGTCATACACAAATCTATATATGCATAATTCTGTGCTGAACTGATGTACACAAAATTACTAATTTTACAATAGCTTTCTTTTCAAAGTGTATCAGTGTAACACTGCAGCTTGAATAATTTACACATATCCATAATTTGTAAAGCTGTTACTCCAATACCTTTTGTTTGTCTTCCCTGTGAATACATTAGTGCAGTGCTAAATTATTCTAATTAAGAACGCGGTTACAAAATAATCACACTATAATTTGCAGACTGTAATCTCAGTGTGGTCAAAAACAGGATTTGTACAGCCCTTCTTTCACTCTGTAATAGCAGAAGTTATATGCTTTTGCCTTTGCTAACACTCAGCTGGCTGCTTTTGAATTTTATTGTGTTGATAGCAAGCAAACAAGATGTACTGACGCTTAGGGGACATTATGTCAAAACAATAATTTAATCATCTTAATCAGGGGTAAAGTCATGTGTTACCTATCAAAAGAAACTGAGACTGTTTGTGTCCAAAATAACTTCTGTTACCTGGTGCTGTATACGTTACTTGACTTTGAGCACTCAAATCTGTTTGCTACTGCCTTAAGGGCACGTTCTAATCAAGTGGAGAGGAAAATCTCTCATTGTGTTTTATAACTGACTTCTGATCAGTACACAAAACATACCTGAACCATCATTTATCAGCTCTAATTAAAAGATCTACTTCCCCAGACGGTGCGCTCATGTTTGTCTTATCATCCTATCTGTGCTTGAGACTCTGGGCATGTTAGGACAGGTTAGACCAAATTCTCTTCAGCCCTTTAGGGGACAGAGTGCATTTCCTTTGTAATGGAGGAGGAGGAGATACACTTTATGTGTTTATCTCAACATAGTGTTTAAAAATATATACACTTATACATTACTAATAATGCCGATGAGAAATCATCGTGAGGTGTATCAGTTATGATTTTGCATGCATACAAGAAATCATTACTGATACAGCCCATGATGGTATTCTCTATTCCTTTGACCTACTGAATGGCATTTTTAACAATGGTGTTCATCCCAGTCATTAAAAAAGAGAGAATGTGAGAGAGAAGTTAAATTTCCTCGGTGACTCATGAGCTTGGTAGGTTTTTTTTTTTTTTTGGATTTGTACTTTCAATGAGAGAGACAGTTTTTGATTGACGATGTGTCTGGTTTGGCTAGTTATAGACACACCCTCAACAGTGTGCTCTCTGCAGTCTCTTGTTGTCTATCCTATTTTCTGGCATAATTATTTGCTAATTATTTACCTACCTTTGCATACTTTGCCCAGCGGGAGTGTAACTGTCAGGATTTATTTATTTTTGCCCAGTGAAGCTTTCAACTATTAACTTTTATACTTAAACATTATTTATAAACCAGGCAGCCAGTTATGGACCATGAGGACTTCTCCTCCCTGCATGCCAGACTCGGATGATGAGTTTCTCTGATTATCACTACGCTGTGTGTGGCTGGCGTTAATGGTGGTATGGGGATTTTCTGGCCAAACACTGGGATGGGCAGAAATAAAATACATCATGTTGTTCACTCTGCTGATAATATCTTGATTTCACATCTCATCTTCGCCTCTGCTACTTGACATACTTCCTGTTACCATTTACTGGCACATCATCCATCTTTGTTTGTGTGCGTGCGTGCATGCATGCCTCTGCTATGAGGGCATATTTACATATATGGTGCTTGTCAGGGCTTGCATTTTCTTGTCCCATGTGGACTAACCAAAAAAAAAAAGAAAAAATACAGAGACACCATTCTCAAATTATCTGCATGCTGGAGTTTGCCAGTGCATGCCACTTTTCTGGTCAACACCTTCACGGCCACAGCTATCTGTCCATGCATCTGTCTTTAATTAGACCGCCATAAAAATATGAGGCACCAGCAGGAGTAAAGCGAGACTGCAGTCACGTCTGGAGAGTTAACTATCTAAATTGCACTTCCACAGAATCAAAAACAATACCGGATAAGTGATAACACAGGAACACTTAACTGTGGCAATAGAAAGCATTATCATTCATCTATGCCTAAGGGTGGTGAACTCCTAGCATACAGGTAATGTATGAGATAGAACATGGTGTGTTACCTGCCCACCCCCAGCCTGGAGGATGGCAGGTAACACACCATGTTCTATCTCATACATTACCTGTATGCTAGGAGATAGAACATGGTGTG
>VUQK01010633.1:0-14090 GCA_015106715.1 Bujurquina vittata | reverse complement strand
AAGAAATGGAAGGGGAGGGGGAGGGGAAGGAGGGGGGGGGGGAGGGGGGGGTCAGGAGAAAGAAAAGAGGCTCAGTTAATGTTCTGTTCAAGATTAGGTTTGAGATTCATTTACAGCAATGGAACGGAGGGGGTCCCCCTGAGGAGACATCACTGTTCTTAAATAGAAACATCAATGGAGACTTGTGAGCTTTCTATTGATTCTATACCACACACACAGATCCTCTTTCATTCCGCTGTTGTGGTCTTCCCGATGAGTGCTCTGTAGTCTTGGTCAGTATTTTTATGACCAGAAAAATAATCCAGCAGTGACTGCTTGTCTTAGTGCACATTCAGAGGAACTTGAGTCTGACATTTTCAATTAAGCATGACTGTCAGCCTTCAATAATGTGCCTATTTAGAAATCACCGGGCCTGTGATTGGCCCGCGCAAACAGCGGAGGCTATTAGAGGCTTTAAATTAGTGTTGCATATGCACTTCAACCTTAATTAAGACCCCAAATATCTTCATCCGACTTCTTTTTTTCTGTTTTTTTCCTCAATGCAAATCATTTTCAATTAGTGACAGCTAAGTTGCCATTCCCTTAAGTAAACAAATGAGGGAACTGAAATTAGCTAACCCTGCTGACAAAGTAGGAAAGATTTCACAACATTGCCCATGATGGAATATAACCAAATTCTGCATATTCAGGCTAATTATCTATTCATTACATTTTGTTTCGCAAGTGATGGATGACCACGGGACAGAAGAAAGAGAGGGGCGGGGGGAAATAAATAAATAAAGAAGTAATCAATAGAATTTTTCTTTACTCTAAAGCCTGAAGTCAGCGAGAAAGTGAGAGGGCAGGTGTGCTGAGAAGATAGGGAGTAGTCGAGCGATTAAGACTTGGACTGCTTAGCCCTGCAGTCACAAGGGAAATCTGAGGGGAATTAAGTTTGTAAACTGCTCTGCCTTGTTCTCAGCTGAAGTAAAAAGCTTTTATTACTGAATGCATAATCCCTTCTGTTATTAAGCATAAAATTGACAAGCTATTCATATAACAGTGGCACACATATTTCCACTTTCTGGATCCACTTACTATTTGGATAAAGCCTTCTCATCTAGAGTCTGTCCAAAAGGGATACACTATAATGTTCCGTTATAACACCACTTGGTCCAGTGGCATATCAATGAGGCTTTTGTTTTTAAACTTGGCAAACTATGCCGCACAATTTAATATTCACACAAAACAAGCTGGTTCTACTAACTAAGAAAAATATAGTAGTACTTGTTTTTAACATGTAAAACGAGCAGCGAAAACATTGGTCTGCCCTCTTGGGTCGTGACAGCGATAGAGTCCAAGTTCACTAGTACCTCATCCGCCTCTGTAAAATCTTCATTACTGTCTTTCTGTCTTCCTCTGTGCCATCTCAGATACTAACCCCATTTTATCTTTTTTTTTTTCTTTCTCTAAGTGGAGAAGCAGTTACATAACTGGGCTATAAGAGCAGCACTGGTCCTCTGAGCATCCAAATGTCAAATGGGGAAGTGGGCGAGTGCTGGAAGAAAAGAGCCAACTTAACTGTTACCAGCTTCCATTAACGCAGCAAATGCAAAACAAAAATAAAACAATGCTGACAACTAAAAGCAACACTCATAGCTGGGGAAAAATCCAATTTGAAGGAAAAATAGAAACTCGACTAGGAGTTGTCTACTGTGATCGCAGCACGCAAAGCTCCAAAGCGAAAACGGTTTACTCTCGCTATGGAAGAGGAAAAAAAATAAATAAATACAAGGGCAACTCTAGTGTGCTCAACAGAATGAGTGAAAGCCTTTTGGCTACACATTTTTTTAGTTTGATCAGTCCTTTACTTAGCAGGAGATTTCTAACAAACATTCAGTTAAAAAATACCACATTCTGTGCTATAAAGACAGGCACTAAGAGATAGAATAATACTTCCACAGGGGGAAATTATACACTGGAATGTTCTATTGCCTTAGAGAATCCACAATTATTCTCTAATTATCATATTTTGGAGGAAAATACAATTCTCCAGGCCATGTAGTAACTAGATAAATATGATGAATATCACCAACATGTGGAGAAACTGCATGGTTGAGTAAGTCAGATCATGAGCGCTGTAACGAGAACCGATGCAAAAATGTGATACCGAGAAAATTATTGGCCATGCAGACGCATGGTCTTACGCGCTTTCAATCATAACAACAAATTTGTCTGTGCTCTTTTCCTGGACCACTTACATGGGAAACTTCATTTACCACATACTGCCACCCTTATGCAAAGAAAATGAGCCTGCCTGAGCTGATGACGACAAGATGACTCTTGTCTTTGCCTACAGGGATGCTGTAACTGCACACGGCATTAATAACCACAAACGGGCCTACTGAGAAATGTCAGTAATATACCAGGATACATGAGCTGAATGGCAAGCACCAGCAGCGCCAACAGGCTACGATCACACACATCAGCCTGTCCAATACACATCAAAAGGACTACAAGTAGACAGTTCAACTTAAATTAGCCAATCAATAGAAAATTATTATTAAAAATGTTATTCCCTGACTGAAGTCAAAATAAACAAATGCTCATATCGAGTGGAAAGAACTTGAAAGCATATTTAAAATTAAACTGACATTTCACCACGCGGGGCGGGGGGGCTTAAAAATCAATGGCAGGATTGAAGCCTAATACTAGTGTTAGCACAATATGCAGCACGGAGCACTAAAGACCTGAAAAATGGAACGATAACAGCACCTTTATCCACTGAACGGTCACTGCCACTTAAGAGAATCTATCGCCACCTTGTCTTTGCATTCTGCTTTAGATTATCTTTTATAATAATACTCATCTGTTATTCACCTGTTTCTGAAATGCCTTTAAACGGAGTTGCAGCCTGACTTACTATCAGTTAGGCCCAATTATTTTAGAGGACTGCTTTGAAATCTATCAAGTTGTTACTGGAGTTTTGGATGTTTTTGTCATTTTAAAGAATAAACAATTACTCACATGAAGTCAATACATATTACGGAAATTATCTTTTAATGATTACTGCAACCGACATCATTTCATCACCCATATTTTATGCAGAGGAACAGTGCCACCCACGCGCTCTGGAGCTTGATCTAAAGCGTGAAGAGTTTTACAAAGACACAGACACAATTTAGAGTTCTGCCTTCCTTCGAAGTAAATAGCTTTGGTCACAATGTGGAGAGGACAAGGGAGGTGGAGTGGAAACTGCTTTGAGTAGAGCCCAGATGGTTCCCAGCGGAGGCCTCATCTGAGCCAAGATGGCTCCCGCCGGAACACAAATGGGCTCTGGTAATCTCATAAATGCTGGGATTGTGTCGACACAGTGGACGGAAAAGAGAAAAAGCAAAAATACGCATACACACAAAGCTATGCACGTGTGTGCGCAAGTAAATACACATGTGCACTCGTTGACCAGTACAAAAGACAAAGCCATTTGGTGCCACTGAAGTGAAACCATGGCCCAAGGGCATGTTTTAAAACTGCAGAAGATTGAATTCACTTAGCTGTTTGAAAGAGAGAGGGGGAAAAAACAAAACAGAACTGCAGTCGGTGACACATCATGTCAGGGCCAAACACACTAAAAGAAAATGAGGGAATACACTTGGCTGGCAATTTAAAAAGTAGCATGCAAAGGGATCCCAACAGAAGATATTTTAAACACCTGGAGGGGAAAGGCCAGTGGCTAAATAAGTAAAAGATAGAGTATGACGTGCCCATTTTTGTGAACCATTTTAGAGTCCATGAGATCCAACGCGGCCCATAAAAAGCTTGTTTTAGAGATGTATTATGTGTTATGCATCCAACACAGCTGGCTCTAGGCATTTATGCAAGGCATACAAGAGAATCATCTACCAGTCAGAGCTTTAAATCATCACTGACAGGAGCTCTGTCACAACTTTCATCTTAGTTTTAGTGCATGATCCAATTACTGAGATCACAGTTATCACCATAGAGATTTAAATTTACGAGTGAAATTACAAGTTTTGACCATAAAAGTTTAAAGCCCGAGGCTTTGTCAGAAACAAATACAGTGTGTGTTCAGAGAGTACTCTAGGCCACTGCTGCTGCTGCTGCTGTGTGTGAATGGCTGCCAGTGGGGGGGAAAAAATAATGACAAAGTCTGTGTACCTGCTTATCAAAGAGGGCTCTGTAATGCCCAGAACACCAGAAAAAATGTCTTCCTTTATTTTCATTAGGCTACTAGAAGGTGGCTGCTTTTATAGCGGTAGTACTCTACCACTTAGCTGCAGATTCAAGTCTGTATGTGTGTGTGTGTGTGTGTATAAAATCAATTTAGAAAACAAAAAAACAAAAACAAAACAATCAATAGTTCTTAAGTGGAAAGTCTACTGTAACTTTGATTAATAGCATAATTTTTGTCCAAATACCTTTTAATGTCCCTCATGACCTTGACTCAGAAAAAAATAAGATAGAATCTGTGTTAGGAACAAAAACAAAAAGGAACACTCAAGTCACTCCCACATACCCTTTGCTCATCTAGCAGAATAAGCCATCTATCAAACTGAGCCTTGGTGAAGATCGAAGAAGTGATGCGGACGTGTGTAATGTGCACATGTGTGTGCTCTCCTTTGTGTGCAAAAACATCAAACCTTCTTACAGCCATGAGTGGTCCTAAGCCCTACATTGAGGTGCAAAGTGGGCAGAGGGGAGAGAGTAATCAGATAATCTCTATATCTTTTTTCATATTCCAAACCTTCCCCATTCACTTAAAATAAATCACTGCCTTTGAACACTTAATTCAGAGTCATGAATGTCACATGAAAAGGACAAACTGTCCTTTTCATGGGCACATGAGGATTTAAGTAGAAAAAGCAGAGCACTGAATGGTCAGTTTCAGTGCTCTGAGCCCAGTCTTGCGTGAAGACTCCATTTGTGGGCATGAGCGCCCCAATCCAACAAAAGTCCATCATCTCTCAATAAATCCCCCACATTCTCGCTTATATTGATCATTTTTCTTAGAGGGCATAAGGAGTTTATATGGCACAAGCCCAAGCAAGGTATACAGACAGAAATGTGTTCAGATTTACACCCCAATTAACATTTCATAAAAGGTGCACTGTTTGGAGGAGGCAATTGATCAAAAACTAACCGGCAAACTGAATCTAGCTGTCCGCAAATAATGAGGAACTGCTACTAGATTAAAAAATACACAATATATGTTATAGCTGTGATTACTTTAAGCAGCTCCATGTACAAGGGAGCTTGCATAGCTCTGAAGTGATCCTGTGCCACACGTGTGTGTGCAAGCACAGTGATGAGTGATGATGAGAACTATGGTGTGTGGGATTTTGATATGAGATCAGGAGCATCACCTCTCTAGTGTTGTTGCTGTTTTGCAGGGCCACTGGGAGTCACTGGGTAGAGAAAAAACAAACCACATGCAACTAACTACATGTTGCCCTGTAAAAAATGGTTCCTTAGTCCATTATTGTTAGTACATGGCAGGTCCATAAACTACTGTTAATGGGAAACAATAGCACAGCATGTGAAGGGGCATGTGCAAAACCCCTCAAAGTAAATTAAATTAAAAGCCTCTCCCCCCCAGGCTTACCCACTAGAGTTTTGTACAGATAAATGAGGTAATTTAAAAAAAAAAAAAAGACACCTCTTTTTAGAGTTTAGAACATATCCATTGGCTCACACAAAGGTTTCCTGGCTTTAAAACTGGTTAAGTATGTTAGCGGGTTACTGCGGTTGAATCAGGAGAGGAAAAAGCTAGTTGGTTCCAGGAGAAATCTATAAATATAGATCACCTTTTAAAAAAAAAGAGCAAAACAGCGAGCGAGACAGACAAGAATAAATGAATGAATTAAACAAACTTATCGATCCCCTTAATGGCACAGATCAGGCAGAGATGTAAATAGTTTGTTAATGGGGCCTATAATTAAAAAAAAATCCTCACATGGAGAGAATAGCTGCAGCCAGTGTCAAAGAGAGGTGTAGAGTCCACATGCCATAAAAAACTAAATAAGAGGAAGAGGGTGTAAACTAGGTCACCAACCATCAAATGGTGGACACACATTGATGCTACTTCCCTTCTTTTATTGATATCTACAAGTATAAATGGACTATACTGTCTCTAAAGTTTTTTGGTATATTTATTTAATGATACTTTCACATCTGCACAGCTGGGGGACAGAAAATGGTAGCCTGGAAACAAAAAAAACCCCCTTCTGATTTAGGATGCCTCTGTGTGGGTTATTGACTGCACAGCTGAAGTTCTGGCACAGACAAATTCCAAACTAGGTTAGTTCAATAACTATCAGATCACAGGGTCAGGACAGATGGGTAAGAGGGGCATCACAGAAAATCAATCTTGTTTTATTCATTGTTTTTATATGTATACATGCATCTGCAAAATGCAGGGAGCAACAATGGAAGGGCTTGCTTGTACAGCTACAAATGACTTGTTTCTGTACAAGAACTTCAAATAGGTGGGCATATTAAAAGAAGAAAGAAACATTCAATTTGCTGTATGGTGTAAGGTGAGGATTGGCTTCACCCTGGCAGGATATTGCTGTCCAGAGTGCTCACTGCAAAGCTCAACTGAGTCTCAATCTGGCTGTCTAAACAATTTGGTGCCAGAAGGACTTTTGGGACTCACTCACTCTACTTCCTTACATGCCCAGCATCTACAGTTATAGACATAGCTGCTTTGAGGAAAACAAATCTTTTACTGGCACTACAGGAAATCAACTAGCGCACACTCCAGTCTTTCAGATTTGAGTGCTTCAACCCTGGCCTGACATCCTGTTCCTGAAGCAAACAGTCAATCTCTTTCAAATCTGAGGAGAAGCGGGGGAACTTCTATTGCCAGATTCTAAAGCATAAAAGGACACGATTACAACTCCCCGGTGAAAGAAAAGACCAAGAAAAAAAAAAAGTCCAGGCATCAGCAGACTTCAGAGGACCTTTGCAGCCTTTTGGCTGACATGGACAGAGATTTTATCATTCGAGAGAAAAGGGAATATGTAGACAGGGTTCAGAGAGAGGCAAGTATGAGAGAAATGCATATTTTTGCATGGCTCTCTTCATCGTCTTATGTGTATATCTGAATAAAGTCATAAAGTCATTAACATAAAAGAATGTTCTCATTTTAAAAACAGACAAATGAGGAAATGTTACATGTCAGAAAAAGGGTTTTATCCAGCTCTACGGTGTCAATGTACGAGCTCCGCATCCTGTAGAAATAAAGGTTAACATTTGTTCTTTGGGAGTTGTGACCTATTTCAGCAAAGGCTGGTGTTGCTTGCGTCGGAGCAATAACATACCAACTGGACAGGGATGTGTTTGTGTGCGTCTTTGTGAGTGTGTTGACTCTCCCAAGGGTGATCAATATGACTCAGGGGGTCCCATGCATCACTGTCAGTGGCAGACGGCTGTCTGTCGGTGGCGAGGTTGGGAAAAGTCAAACAGTTTTTTGAACGGCCAGGCCATTAACAGCCAAGCAAGCAAACATGATCCCCATCATTAAACCTGCCTGATGCCAATTAAAGAGTTTTCCTTTCATCAATAGATAACTGACATTTCCAATGCATCACTACTCTGATAAGAGGTGAGTGAAGGGAAGTTGATGGAAAGAGATGAATGGGAGAAACCCAAACATGGTAATAGCAGGCTGGATAATGTTAATATGGTTCAAGTTAAAATAGCGGAAAAAAGATAATTAGGAATTGTGACACGTTAGGTTTTTTTTGTGTGCCTGTTATTACACTCTAGCATCACTTGTCTTTCAAGCGGAGATCAAACTGCGTTCACGTCATGTGTCATGTTTTGACAGTGGAGAACAACAAAAAGAACAGGAGAAACCAGGATAAGAAACACTTTGCAAAAGTTGAGATGAGACAGCGTCCTTTAGGCCATCTCCAACAAACAACAAAAAGACTACTATTGTCACCGCCAATTCATCCGTTTAACCCATTTCATAAGGAGCCATTGGAGGCAGTGACTATAATGCCTTGTGAATATATATTAGATATAGCCAAGTGGAGCAAGATGAGGGGGCAGAGCGATGGCAGATTTGACCTCTCGGTTGGCCTAACTTTGCCTTGAGCTGGCCTAACTTTGCCCTGATGAGTTGGAGGTGGTGGCTGGTGAAAGGAAGGTCTGGAAATCTCAACTTAGACTACTATCCCTACCACCTGGATAAGTGGTAGGAAATGAATGGATAGATTGAAACTACAAAGATTAGCCAAAATATTAGAGCTAGAGTTTTCACATAGGGAGTACACTTTTTTTGTTTGTTTTAGAGGACAACTTTGAAAAACTTACCAAGACTTCAGAAAAAATGACTCCGAGCAAAGAGTGAGAGAAAGAAACCAAAGGTGAACAGGGCAGAATCTGCTGCTGTCCTCCAAAACAATCTACTGTAGACTATCATACTTTGCAGTGCTGACTGCACATGGCATTTTAAGTGAAGCATTATCAAAAAAATAGATTTGTAATTTTCCTAGCAATATCAAATCAGAAACCAATGAAGGACTTGCATCAATATATCACCATCTAGTAGCTACGGAGTCATAAAGAGTAGATCTTTCCATTAAATTCTGTGAACTAATGTATTAAACCAAGAAACCCATTTTTATCAAATTAATCAGACTCATGAAAAAGATTGTTCTAAATTGTATGAAATTTAAATGCAGTCTGGTTAGAATCTGCAGGTCTGCAGGATGCTCATAGATCTTTGTGATGGGTTTTGCCTCATTCCACCTCAAAGCCAACACGTCTAACAATTACACATCACAGAGCCAATGGTCCCAATGCAGTGCAAGGATCAGCAACACTGAGTAATTTAAAAACCTTTGGCAACGTAATGATGACCCAAGAAGATGCAACATCAGTCCATCTTGCTGGTCTAATGGATCAATAGCGTTGTCAGGATGGCTGATCCTTCGACTAATAAAGTGAATCTTGCTAAAACCATGATCTGAAACGGTTACAATTAATGATAATTATTCTGCTTTTAAAAAAATATACTTTCTCTTACAACAAATAATATTTTTCTATGAAATACATGTATTTTTTAAATGGGAGAGGTGCTTTCTTTTGAGTTGTGCGTAATGGGGGAAAAAGGGGTCAAAAAGTACACATGATAAAACCAACAGCTTCAGAGAGCAACCAAAGATAAAACTGCAAGAGTCAGGAAAACTAATCATGCTAAGCCTGTAGCTAAATTAGTTTATAGATTCTTTGTTATCCATATGAAAGAATAGCACAGTCCTTACATAGCACAAGACATATCTGAGAAAAGAGCAATGCTCTGCACTGGCCCTAACAGCCTGGTTATTAAAATCAATAACAGCAATAACTACAATCCATCTCATTTTTAAGGAAGGGGGGACATGGCATTCCGATCGATGAATATTGAGCTACATTTGTAATATTACTAATATCATATAATTCCCCTTAACTGGGTGGCGTGAGGCTGCAGGTGGGAAAACAAATTGAACTGCACTCAAAGTTATTGAGTGGTTGTTAAAAGCACAGACACATCTGTGAAAAATATTAGTTTGCAACAATTTTCATTTTTTGTCAATATAACACCATGGCGTAGTTACCACAGATGTGAATAGATATAAAGGGATTTTTAAAAAACGAGCCTCTCTGCCAACATTGGAATGGATATTGTCCTTTCATTTGTATGCATTTTTCACTTAGTTTCCAGAGTTACGCTGTTCAGCATTGAGACTCTCAGCTTGTCAAGACCCCAGGGTACTCGAAACCCACGGGAGTTCAAATCTTCAAATCGCTGCCTAAAGCAGTGGAAGCTTGGTGGGAGCAGTCAAGCCACATTGAACACATTCAGGGGTGGTCAGAATGATTGGAGACTGCATTAAGCCACATTACCTCTGAAAATGACAGCGTGGCTTTCCTGCAGATCTATTCACACGTACACCTTAGAGTGCACAACCAATGAAGGAAAGCCACTATTCTGCAATCAATGGGCAATGAGCAGTACAGCAACAAAGACATAGAGGATGAAAATACCACTAACGGTAACAAGGAGAATATAAGGTAAATGTTAACATGGTGGATTCTTTTGTTCAGCTGACCAATATAGAACATTGCACAGTATAAAGAGTGATGGGTTAAACTGCAGATAATGACTATAAAAAATTATTTACTGTTTCTCATGAGAATTGTCTTTGAAAAAGGTTTTCAAACAAATATGGAAGCAAATAGCTGCTCACATCACTTTGTAAACAAGTCACAATGAAAAAGAAATTTTATTTTTGCTCCGTTGTGTTACAAAATTCAACGTTTTCTTTCCAGTGTGATTACCAACGGATGCATTCTTATGGGGAAAGAAACAAAAGAAGCCTCAGCCCTGTCTTGATTAATCAGCGTGATGTACTCTATGGGGTAGATGACTCATTAACTACACTCAATCAATCCCATTTACTATTTCCACCCAATGCAGTTCAGCACTATGGGTGATAACATACATGTGAAAGTAAAAGACAATGACTTATGAAGCATCTCTACAGTGATTCTCTGCAGTAAAATCCATCACATGAGCAGCTGTTTCTTCACTCCATTTGCAGCAGCTTTATGAATCAATTTAAAATTTCATAATGGAATTTTAAATATTTATGATTCTATGGCTACAGTGACCCAACTACAACTGAGTCCAATGATAGTGATCTGTCAGGAAAACAGTGGTGTTGCGTGATTCTTTACCGGACATCTTAAAGCACTGCCAGTTGTAGATGATCGCGTCGAGGAAGAGATGGACGGAGGCTAGATGGAAGACACCACCACCACCCCTTACCCCCACGAGACGAGGCAACACTTAGACATTGTGGTTAACAGAAAGAAATTCTGATATGGCTTGGTTCATTATTTATGACTGGCCTACAGAACATACTTGAATTTCCTCTCACTTCAAGAGAGATCTAATTTACAAGAAATAACTGAAAAAAGGGTTCAGTCTACGAGGGAGTGGGGTGGGGGGAACTTCCAAGGCACTGAGACAAACACTTCTACACCTACGGGCATAGTGGCGACGTTATTATGGCTCAATGACCTCAGGGGGAAGAGATGGCAAGTGACAGCGAGATGGGGCACGGGACAATCATGGCTGGGCCATCATCATTTGTCTCTACCTCCTTTTCTATCCTCTTTCACTAGTTGACAAGGCAAATGGCATAGCCAGCCTGTGTCACTCAAAAAGCCATTTCTGTCCTCCCAGACCATGCTCGTGCTGACAGAGTGCAAGAACGAGAGAGAGAAAAAGGGGAGGAAAAGCGCCGACAGAGGATTTTTCAACATGGCTTTTTGTCAATTTCTGTGTGCTTGTCAAATCGAGAGGCAGCGCCTGGTTGCAGGGCTGGTTGGAGAGTTGTTAGGCAGAGGTTGAAGTTTGAGTGTGAGAAGAGTGGTAGCGATGAGCTGCTCAAGAGGTACTCCTGTTTGCTATAAACTAGCGGTACATTAAAGAGTCGACATCACAGGTGGGAGTTCACCTGGAGTTGGACAGAAGAAAGACATTCCTGCTCTGAACGCATTTTATTCTATATTCATATCTCATTTCTAAAGGGATGACATAAAAAGCACAGGCTGGTTTAAGTGAGAAAGTACACACAAGACAGAAGTGTGGCAACTATTACAGATCACATTAAAGCTGGTTTAAATTAATCTTTCATGGCAACAGGTTACCTGAGATCACATAAACAAAATAGGGAATGATATGACCCCATCTAGCAGCATACAAGAGAGAACCCATTGAGACAAGTCATTGTATAATCATCCATCAGTTTTGGCAATTCCAATTCAACCTCGCAGCATATTCAATCACATAAATGGCAAGTGACGATCAAACAAATTAGATAGGGAATTGAGGTGGGTGTTGGTGTGTGATTGTGTGCAAGCGCAAGATGGAGGGGGTGGGACAGATTGAATCAAGTCATGCTTACTTATGAGCCATGCAGTTAGTCTGTTGCTGGCCTGCAAATCATGATTCATTGGCAAATATAATTTGTCCTCAATTTTCTTTCTTCAGCTGCGCATTCTGACCAGTCTGACTAGTACCCTGCTCACAGGAGTTTATCTAATCAGTGTGTGTCAAATAAATGAGATTACAGCCACCCTTGCACCTGTACTTCATCAGCAGCTCCACCTTTAGGTACATGTGACCACGAAACAGAAATCAGCTAAATGGAAGGCTAGGTTGCTGCGTGTTTCTCATGGTAGTAATTTTACTCATCTTGAGCGAGCACATGTAGTAAATATTTGACCCATAGTTGGAAAACCACAGATTGTTGGACAATACTGTATTTTTTATAACCAATTTAGGTTTGGACATATTACGACTACTTACCGCCTGCACAACACCCCTGAACACACTGCATAAACATCAGAAAACGCTGTGTGTGTTGCATTTATCTGATTTATTAAAGCAACTGTATCCACAGAAGGACAGATTCTGTATTTCATTGCCATTTATAGTAAACCTCCAACCCACAAGGTTTCAGTTTATCATCCTTTTTTTTGCTGTGACTTTGTTCCAATCATCACTTTCCTCGTTTTTTTTTTTTTATTTATTTATTTATTCCTACTGCCATTCGGGGAAAAGGAGAAAAAAAAAGTGTCTACAATAATACAGGACCTCTAAACACCTCTATAATGAGGAGACAAGGGAAAATGAGGCTAACATTTTTTGGACTGAGTGAGTGAGAGAAAGAACTGCCAGCAGAAAAGCAGAGATGAAGAAGAAAGCAAACTGGCCACACATGACAAAAGAGAGTTTAAGGTGAAAAGTTATTTGCCCCCCCCCCAATATTCTTTCTCCTCGCACTGCAACAAGACTGCAGAAACAGTGACTCTGCTAAAGAAACAGCAGAGAGAGGAACAGCAAAAACTTCTGTTTTATTTAGATATTTAATTAATGCACAGCAGGACTGCTTTGACCTTAAAGACACACTAAGGTATCAGTAATATTACAGTAATATTCCTATTACTAGAAAGATCATTTCAAGAATTTAGTATTGCTTAAAAGAGGCTCATTTTATGCATTTTGTTACGTTTTAATGGTGCTCTTTTTGTAAAGCCTTATTATGTATTATAGAAATAAAGTTTATCAATATGCATACTGATTGGTTACAACTGATAACATGGCATCACTCCAGAACCTTTTTAATCTGATCTTACCAGCTATCATTTAATTAACAGGCTTCTTTATATATATGCATGCTTGGAAGATTTTAAGGCACTAATAAACTTTAGAGCATGTGTGAGATTTAAAAAAAATGACACGTGTTTAAATAAATATCCCTTATTTATAGTAAAATCTCCCATAATACAGACAACGGAATACAAACAGCCTACAATTATGTACTTTGAGACACTTGGCTTAGAAGGTACCATTTCCAGCAGAAGTGCTTTTAACACCACCAGGTGTGTGATATTACAATTGTGCTTCCAAACAGGATGGATAACACTTGATTCAAAACAGACAGTAGTGCACGCACTCTTCAAATTCAATTTCAACAATGTGGCCGCAGGCAAAAGCAGATACCCACCTACCATTCTAAAGTGTCACGGAGTCACAGGCTACAACAATTTTGTGGCTAGCTCAACATTCATGCTTCCCAGACTTGCCGGCTGAATACCTACATTTTAAGACCATATCGGCTTTCCATAAACACTGTGTCAAATTCTGATCAGGAATTAAAAAATAATAAAAATAACCCGCTGGGGGAAAAGGAGGGGAGAAAAAAAGATGAAAAAAAAGCAAATGATTTCAATTCAAAATTATAACTTTCAACAGGATGTCAAACAAAGGGAGACGAGAAAATTAAAGTTAAATCAATGTCTGCCTTGGGAAATTACCGCTGTTCATCCATGTGTCAAACCAGTCTTCTATGTGAGAGTGTGTGTGTGCGTGCGCGTGTGTGTGAGTGTGGGGGGTAAATGGGCCACACACTCACCACAAGTGACCTAGACTGACACTATCAGTCAAAGACCTGACAGAACAGACAGAAAGCAAGCTGGTAAGGGGACTAGTAGGCAGTGGCCCGTGTTCAACATGGATCTATAAT
>VUQK01010632.1:0-11052 GCA_015106715.1 Bujurquina vittata | reverse complement strand
TAAAAATAAAACTAAGGAAAGAAAAATATATATATTCACACACATATATATGTGTTGGAAATATAATACCTTCATATTTACTGTATAAGTAACTATTCCTCTCAAATATGATTCCTAATAAAGTGCAATGTCGCAGTAGCACATGTTTACCTCTGCTTAGTAAACATTTGTTTCACAACCAAGCAGCCGTGACGTTTCTCTGATGTTCAGTTTCGAGACTTTAAGAAAGTCCTTGTCAACAGATATGTGGTCTCCAACAACAGTGATCTTCCAGCTTCCTTATTATGTAGCGGCAGTGGTGTCCGCTCTGAGTCAGCAAACCACAGCGACAAATGAAAAGTTTCCCACAGTTGTTTTTGTTTGTTTTGTTTTGTTTTTGTTTGTTCTGATCGAGGTGTTCAACATTTCATGCATCATTTGCAATGTAGGTCGCAAATAAAACAAAAGTAGCAGGTCGAGAGATCTCCATCTGCTGTTGTCTTCCTGGCAATCCAGTGTTTTGTTTCTCAGTATTGTGGAAATTTACTGGACTTCAGATTTCTATACAGCGATTAACTTTTATGGTTAGCCGTTGCTCTCGGGGTATTGAACACTATGCACCACTGACTAATAAAAACAAAGTATAAACTTTTATGGCGCCCACGGCAGATATCTATTTATTATCTTGTTATTTGTCAACTCTCAGCTGAAGAGGCAAATTTGAAATCTAATTAAACACTAACATCATGGAAAAATTTGGAAAATTCCTTTTTTTCCTTGACATGCAGACTCTCAAATTAAGACTTTACGTTAACTAGAATTAAACAATAAAACCACAATGACTCCGGAAGTGCACGTTGAAATAACCAATCATAAGCTAGCTATTGTAAATAATTGCTTAGGGCAGGTGAAAATTCACAAATGGCTGTAAACTGGTGTTAATAATGCGCCTAATTCACTGATTTAGCAACCTAATGCAGCATTTATAAGTGTGCAGTTAAAACTGAAAGAAAGAAAACACGTTTGGGGCTCGCGGTTAAGCCGGTCAACATCGCGTGCCCGCGTACGTGCAGCACGCATGTACAGAAATGTCCTGCAGGCGCGCGAGTCCAGTTTTGCCCCGCTCGTTCTCTACGGCCGCGATGACGTTCGCGGTGTCGGCAGGGCCCCAAATAGGGGCGGTCCCCTGACGTCATTGCCTTTCATTCACAAGCTTGAGGCGTATATATAAGCGGTTCAGCCGCCCGCGAGTAGAAGCATTTACTTACTTCAACATTGATTTTTTTTTCAAATTTAAGAAAAACAAAGCCTAGGCATACCGAATAGGCTCCACTAAAGAAGAAGAAAGAAACAGATTAGATAGTCTTTAAAACTTTTTTCTTACCTGACTTTTTTTAAATTTTATTTTATAAAACAAGCTACCCGGAACAAAGGACTCCGTGCTTCGAGGAGTAGCTGGACGAACAACATTTTTTCCAAGCAGCTTAAACTTCTGTGTTGTCTTCCGTTGTAACTTTGATGTTTTTGGATTTAACATTTCTACCCCGCCGTACTACTATGGTCATAATGGAGGTTCCCACCATCGACTGCGCGTCCCTCCGTACTTTGCTGGAGGGCGAAGTCCCGGGCTGCCTGGTGTTAGACTGCCGCTCTTTTCTATCCTTCAACTCCTCTCACATTTCGGGCTCCACCAACGTGCGCTTCAGCACCATAGTGCGCAGGAGAGCCAGGGGTGGTCTGGGACTTGAACACATCGTCCCCAACGAGGATACCAGGAACCGGCTCTTGTCCGGGGAGTACCAGTCCGTGGTACTGCTCGACGATCGCAGTTTGGACTTAAGCCAGATAAAGAAGGACGGGACAATGATGCTTGCAGTTACGGCCTTGTGTCGTCACCCCAGTGGTGCCAGCGTTTTGATCCTAAAAGGTAAGAAAACGCTTTGTGTGTGTGTGTGCGCGCGCGCGCATGTGTGTGTGTGTGTGTTTGTGTGTGTGTATTAAGAGTCTCAAACAGTTTTACTGTATCCTGACAACGGGTCAACAAATGCTGATTACACCTGTCACCATGAGCTGGTGCTGGAGTAAACAATGTTCCAAAATAGCCCCATGAGCAGTTGTCACCTTTTTGGAGATCTATTTTTAAATGTCTTTGATGCGTATAATCTGACCACGGTGCTTGTTTTTTTTAAATCCTTTTTCCAGGTGGATTTGACAAATTTTCTACAGAGTATCCAGAAATGTGTACCAAGCCTTCCCCTCCACAGGGGCTTAGTTTGCCTCTAAGCTGCAGCCATCCTGACAGTGCAGGCCCAAATGGTAGTCCTTGCAATACACCGCTGTATGACCAGGTTTGTATTTTATTATGTTTTGATTACATAGTCATAAAAACAAAGAAAATCTTACCTTCTGGCCAAATTTCTGGTCTGCTGTTGTTTTTAAGGCTAATCTTTTGTTTGTTGTTGTTTTTTTCTGCTTAGGGGGGTCCTGTGGAGATCTTGCCTTTCCTGTATCTTGGTAGTGCTTACCATGCCTCTAGAAAAGACATGCTGGACATGCTTGGTATCACCGCTCTAATCAATGTGTCTGCCAACTGCCCCAACCACTTTGAGGACTCCTTCCTCTACAAGAGCATCCCTGTCGAGGACAACCACAAAGCTGATATCAGCTCGTTTTTCAACGAGGCCATCGAGTTTATCGGTGAGTACGTCCATCACATTGACACTCTTCACACGTCCTCGGTGCTAAATGGAAGCAGCTAAGCCTTGTGTGTTTAGATTATTTTTTTTTTAAAGTTCCCTCCAAAACCGACCAGCTGGCTCAGCACAGGCTCCCCACTCCAGTACAATGTGGTTACATCACTGCCACCCCTCAGGCATGGAAAAAGGGATTCCCCTCCTTTTTTTTTTCTTTTTGATGAATTGCGAAGCAGCAGTCCCAAACTAGTGGTGGGTACACTGGCTGCGCTTGAATAGACTCCCTCTGCACAGCTCTTTGTTCTGGCCTAACAAAAGGCAGTTTCTCATCACTCAATGTCAGTTTTCCTCTCAGATCAATACCGCCAGCAGGGGTTTATCCCCCTCTTTTGTCCATTCAGTCTGGCTCCTTTGGTAGCAGCCCCCATGAGCTTGCACCCTGCACTGCTATTGACTGTTCCTGTGTTGTAATGAGTACTGTTAAATTAAAAAAGAAAATCAAAGCATTGCAAAGACTTTGGTGCTTTTGCTTTCCTGTAACAGGTGGAGTTTAGCCTTAACATAACCGTGTAAGTGTACACAGCTCACTAAATTTTCTTTCCCTTTCTCTTTCTCTCCACAGACTCAGTGAGAAACAAAGGAGGCCGTGTGTTTGTTCACTGTCAAGCCGGCATCTCCCGCTCTGCCACCATTTGCCTCGCCTACCTCATGCGGACCAATCGCGTGAAGCTGGATGAGGCTTTTGAGTTTGTCAAGCAGCGCCGCAGCATCATCTCCCCCAACTTCAGCTTCATGGGTCAGCTCCTGCAGTTTGAGTCCCAAGTCCTTGCCTCATCAACGTGCTCCTCAGAGGCGGGCAGTCCAGCTATTGGCAGCAACAGCACAGTATTTAATTTCCCCGTCTCCATCCCTGTACACACCTCTGCCAGCCAGCTCTCATTCCTCCACAGTCCTATCACCACGTCTCCCAGCTGCTGAAGAAGGGGTTGCCGGCGGAAACATTGTTTAGACTTGAACTGCAACTCACGTGTGACTTTGCTCAGAGCGCTTCACAAAACATGGTTCTGATTATTTTCCATTTATAGTGATGCTGGTATCACCTTAAAAATGAGCACTTATTGGTTTGGGTTCAGGTTGTTTGGCTTTGTGATCTGCTGGTCAAATCTCCGTAGCCTGGCTTCATCATTTCAAAGGGATGTTTGTGAACCACCCTCAGTCAGTATTGATGTTTAACCTCCTAAATGTGAAAATTATCCACACTTTTAGTCCTGAATTACTTGGGAAACAACTGATCAGATAGTTGTGTTTAGTCTTATGTTGAAATCTTTTTATTCTTTATTCAAAAGACTGATTTTTCTTTTCCCATTAAGGAAACTGCTTCCGATAATCGTAATCATTAAGAGGGAGAGAGAGAGGTATAACAGTTGTCTCAGGAATGTTGACTCATCCTCTCACATGTTCATTTGCTTTTGATACTGGTCAAAGAAAGCAATGTTAATCTACTCCTCAGCATGGCATGGAAGTCTCTCCTTACTTTGAACAATGAATGTATCCTCTTCTTTCTCAGAGTAGATGTGCAGAAAGTCTTCATGTTTAGATTTAGAGTTGAGTAGGTGGCCATTTTAAATGCATATACTTGCCTTATGAGACATGGAGCCATGACGATCCTGACATATTGGGGAAGTTGACCGTGAAATACCTCATGTATGTGTACTGTGTGCTATAGAACCCCATAAACTACTAAAATGGGGCCACATAGTCGTCTTTGACTGCATTCTGACATATTTATTAATGAAAGTAATATATTTCTTTATTATATCTATTTTTGCAAGTATTTCTTTGAATGTTTTTATACAAATGAATAAATCTCATTTGACTTTTTTTTAAACACGATTGCAGCTCTGCTCTTTTTCCCCCCATTTCATAAAACCTCATATCGTTCATAATGCAAATCATAACGTAGATAAAGTTTTGAAATGAATGTCACATCTTTAATCAGAGTTCTCTACTCGAGACCACATGCTGATATATTCCAGTAACTGGAGGTTGCTGATGCAGAGAATTCAACAAAGATTCACACTCCTCAGCTACTTTATGTACATGTGTTAAACTTGTTAATGCAGATATCGAATCAGCTAAAGACATGGCAGCATCTCAGGGGTTAACAGAATGGTCCAAAACAGAACGGCAGTTTTCTGGGCGAAAATGCCTTTTTGTGGTCAGAGGAGAATGGCCAGATGAGCTGATAGGAAGGCAACATAACTCATAACAACCAAGGTATGCAGAAACCTCTAAACGCACAACATGTTAAACCTTGAAGCAGCAGACGACCGCACTGGGTGCCAGTCCTGCCAGATAAAAACAGGAAACTGAGACTGCAGTTCGCACTGACTCGCCAAAATTGGACAACAGAAGATTGGAAAAATGCTGCTTGGTCTGATGAGTCTCAATTTCTGCTGTTTTAGTAAACAGCATGAGAGCATGGATCCATCATACCTTCTGTCAAAGGTTCAGGCTGTCTTTGGTGGTTTAATGGTGTGGGGGAGAGTTTATTGGCACACTCTGAGCCCTGTACAACCAACTGAGCATAATGTCAATGCCACAGCTTGCCTGAATATTGTTGCTGACCATGTCCATCCCTTTATGACCACAGTGTATCCATCTTCTGATGGCTGCTCACAGAAGGATGACACACCATGTTACAAAGCTCAAAGTGTGTGCCTAATAAAGTGTCTGGTGAGTGTATAAATAATTTACAAACATATTTGCTAGTGTAAGAAGGAGCCACAGTTTCCCAGTCAAAAAATAAAATTCTGTACTTGTGTTTGTGTATGACCAGCAATAGAACGGGCTTCAGCTAACCATCATATTCATTTATTTCTCTCAATTCAGTCCATTAGAACTTCAACAGATGGAAAAAGAGTTAAATGATGATTTTTTTATTTTGTTTTTTAGTGTGAAACTTTATTTTTGGTGCGTATGAAGACTGCAAAGAAGAGAAATATTTATATTGCACCCAAACAAAGCTGATAGGAAATGGTCAACTGACATGTTCAAAATATTTGTGTACCACCCTTCCCTGCTTTGTTCCATGTGATGGAATCCTCTATCTTATATCTGCATAAGGATTTAACCAAAATAAGAAACATGATGTCATGGCGTCGACCATTGTTTGGGCCACACTCCCCGTCTATGAACCCCTCTGAGGCCGGGGCAACAGCAGGAGGCTTAAAGAATCAGCCAAGGAGCCCTCCCTCCGCGGCCACAATAGAAGCAGCTGCAAGGCGTTTGGGAAATGTGTGACAACTAAAGAGCATTCAGGGCTCAGTCAAGCACGGGCCTTGTATCCCCTGCTTCAAACTCAAATGAGGAGGTGGGGACTGAGATAGCCATGAAAAGGAAAGGAATATGTTTGGGTTGCAAATTAGCCAAAACATTGGCTGTGACTCATGCTGGGGTGTGAGAAAAAGGAGCAAAACTTCCTGTAGAAGTGCTGATGGTGAGCCTCTGATGCCCCCAAAATATAGTTCTGTATTCAGTGAAGCTAAGATTTGGAGGGGGAGTAAACCGCCAGTTTCACTATCGATGCTGATGTCTTATCTAACGGCAATGCAAATGTAGTCTCTGACAGAAAACATTACTAGTGATGTGATGCCTCTGCAGTGAAAGGCTCATTCATGACCTCCCCACCGCTTCAGAGGAGCTGTGCTTTTGGTGACATATGTGCAGCCCACCCCACCTCCTCCAACAAGCCCACCGGCCTTTGTGTCTTCAGACTTGCCATTGTAAGGAGAGAGTGTGTATTTTTGTATGCGTGTGAGAGTCGTTATGCATCTTTTATGATCTGATGTGGGTTTCTGGGGGTGGGGGGCAGAGGGGGAAAGGCACCAGTCAATTGTAAGGTCAGGGACACTGACGTGCTGTGACTTTGAGTGTGAGCGTGTGGGTGACAATTTCAAGGAGCTTTCGAAATGACGCGATTGGTGTAAAAATAAAAAAATTGCAGTCTTGACTACATCTTCATTTTCTTTTCACATCCTCCAGCTTTAACTCGGCACCGGTCGGACAGAACTGACCATCACGTCACTTGGCTCTTCCACTATGTTGCCAGTTGACTCGCCCATTTAGCAGCTGAGCTCTGACTCAACTTCAAAGTCATTTTAATTAACACACCCCCAAGAAAAAAAAAGGTTATGTAACAGGTCAGCCACAGCTGCCAGGTCAGTAAAAACACAGAATCCCAGCCCTCCCTTTTATATCAATCAGGGCAGATCAGATCAGTGGGATTTGGCTGCTTGATCACAAAACACTCATTTATCTGATCGTGACACAGACCTGTTTAAAAGGTACTGGCAAAGAAGGTAACTACCTAGCCCAGGCTTTCCAAACACAGATCTTGTGGTTTCCACATTGTAAATGGACATAAAGAAAAATAAGGTACTTGACATTGCTGTGACGTGCTATGCTGAAGAGATGACCACAGAGGAAGGCCGATAAGAAAAAGAGGAACTGAGTAACTCTGGAACATTGGGGGACTTTGAGATGCCCAAAAGAGTACTTCTCTTTGGACTCTATCCTGCTGTTTTCTAGTGCTTTTTAAAGCACATTGTAACAGGTGGTCAAAGGAATTAAATAAATGTATTATTATTGTTACTGCTGTGCCTTTTAATACAATCTGTATAGAAAAAAAATCACTCTTTTCAAATTGTGCTGATGAAAAACAACATTTTTCATCTAATCAGCATTTTTCATAAAGGGGACAGAGACATGCCTCAGTATTGAGATGCTGGAAACCACAACCATACACATATCTTCACAGATGTGAATGTGACTGCCTCTGTGACTGCTGAGTAATTACACTTCTCACTCTTCATCATACCTTAAAACTTGATTTCGCGACCTTGTCTTTCTCGTGGTGGACACACTCACAAAATCCTGAGCGAGAAGATTTACTCCACACACTGATGTCATGGCAGAGTATGCACCTGCAGTAAATCAGTAAGAGGATTGTGACTATGACGGCGCGGCCTCTGAAACATCCTGTGTCTGAGGCATTGTAATGGCTCACTCTAATCTTTGCGTCAGCGGGCGCAGGCCCCGTCTGCTGGGTCAAATCTTTACAGGGACGCTGTCAAGGAGCCGCCGCATAAACTAGGCCAACGTGTCAAAGCAGAAACTGCTTCAAAAGCCATTTAATGGACAAACAGACCCAGCAAGAGGGTGATTTATGTCACAAAAGCTGCTGTGCTTTTTCTAACCTTCTGCATCCATGACATTCCACAGCACAGAGGCCAAACAAGCTGCTGTTGCGTGACAGAAGCAGAGATAAGGTCAGATTTCATGATAACCAAACACTAGCTGGAGGAATTTAAGCACATTATGTATGGTTGCATTGAAGCCAGCAGGGCTCCCCTTCCTTTAACAGCCCCACCTAGAATGTCAGATAAGAGAAGCTATGTTGGCTTGAAAGGTGTGCTGTTCATTATTATTATTATTATTATTATTATTATTATTATTATTATTATTATTATTATTATTATTATTATTATTATTATTATTATAAAATAATTATATGGCATAAAAGGGGATCAATCAAAAATCAAACCAAGTCGGCATATCCAACAACTTTTAAGCACTCATTGGCATGTAAACCCTTAATCAAATATAGGCAGGAGTAAGGCACCCATCAGTCCACACTCGTTCACCCCACAGGCTCTGAGCAGAGCCTGTATTTTTCCACTCACTGGAGCACCGGGGGCTGTGTTCACAAGCAGAAGCGAGATCCTGTGTGGGGTATTCAAGGAATGCACTCTGGGTGAATGATGTCACACCCCAAAAATATGCAGGTGTAAATATAAATCTCAGAGCTGCATGCAGACATGTTTGCCTGTTAAAATATGGTCATATTTCAGGGGTTTTGAGGTTGGGTTTTATCCATTTGCCACGACATGAGGGAAAACAAACAAGACGAGCAAAGGATCAGCGATCTCTTTGCTTAAACAAACACACAAATATTTAAAGGATAAATAAGACTTTGGAAGTTTGGGTGGCCTGGGTGGAATATGGTACTTTCTGAATCCAAACCCCGGACCTCTTCTGCACACAAAAGCTACAGCAGGGCTCAACGGTGCAGTTTGGAGCACTCCATAGACCTTTAGCTTTGAGTCAGTGAAGATGTTGCATTTGAAGTCACACAGAGTGCTAAAAGATGGTGTTGAAAATGTTGATCAAAATGTGGCCATCTTCATCTTACAAGCTGGCCTTCATCTTGGTTCAGTAATGACCAGCCTCCAAGTTCAGACACAAGAAGCATCCCAAGTTCAGAGCCAACCTGCACGTGACACGCGTGTGTATTCGAACTACAGCAAGTCCTGTAAATTCAAATTGTTCACATGCCTCGATGTGTCACATTTACAATATTTGCAATTACAGTTATGTTGTCCGTTGCACACAGGCACATGGCCTTCATGTTGCATTAACACACCCTCTCGCTCACTAATAGCCCATTAAAGGCTGCAACAAGATCGAGAATAAAATGAATCACTTTCAGCATTTTCTTTTGTCATCAGTGGGAACATCTGCTCGGCAAAGTTGTTGAATTTGTATAATTTGGGGAATTAGTCTGTGATACAGCTGACTAAAGGGAGTGACACAAAAAAGTGTATTAAAACACAAGTCCAGGCTCAGAAGGACTTGTCACACTAAGTTGGGTGTGAGCGCCATCTTAAGGAAAATGCTGTGTGTTTCACCACTTGGTTGTGGAGCCTGTAAATGGAATGAACAGAAAGTAGCATTTTTTTTTCCTGAAACATTTGTCGGTTTTTCATATTGACTAAATCACCCCCCACATAATCAGAAAACTGAGCTTTCCAAGGTCCCTTTTGGCAGCACAGAGGTTTCGAAATGATCAGTGTGGGTGAAGAAAATCAACAGCCCACAGTCTAACACAGACACGCTATTCACGAGGCGAACCTGGGGATTCACATTAACTTGACATCATTCTCTTTCTGCTATTTTTAACATTAGCTACAGTTGAACAAATACCCCTAAATCCCATAGATATAAACTGCTGAAGTAAGCTGGATAAAGCTGGACTTCCGCTGGTCAAATTCGACACATTTTGATTCAGACTGTAGACTACTGAACAGTTAATGAGTAACGCTGATGCAAGGCTGCTGATGGAGGCCAATGTGACCACTTGAGCAATCTGTATTCAACAGTTAATTATAAACTAAAATGAAAAAAAATGACTCATTGAGTTTAAAATGGGAAATAATAATGACTTAGCTTCAAATACTCATGACATTAAAGTGTTATACAACAGATTGAGTAGTAAGATAATATTCAAATGTTTGGGGTCACTTAAAAATACCTGTTTTTACTCAAAGCAATAACAAATTGATCAGAAACGTTGAAAACAATTATAGAGAGTCATTCAAAAAAGTAATGATTTTTAATATTATTGTGAAGACTTTGATTCCCGTGTTCCGGTGGTATACCTAATATATCGGCACACCCGGTAAACAACTGAATAACATTTAATGGGTCTGCAGCTGGCAGAGTTATTAACCATCTAAGTCAAGTTAAAGACTAATCGCAAAACACCGATTTCATCTTCAGCAGTCACTTTGAGACTTGATCGTTGTTATTTGTGGAGATGCAAAGAATCAACAAGGCCAACCAAAAAGAGAAAATCAAGATAGGCCTGAGGTCAAGTGGAGCCCCTTATTTGGACCCACATCTTCACTCAGATGGCCTCAGTCAGTCATCGGGGAGTTTCCCCCAATACAAAGAACAGAAATACACACTGGTAACACAATAACAGGATGCAGAATGACACACAACAGAAGGCAGTCAGTCTGTTTAGGAGCACAATGCCATGCCATGTGTCTGCCGCTTGATAGGATCCAGTTTATTTCTACAGCAGGACAGTGGCCCGAAGCTCAGCTCCAAACTATGTAAGGACTCTCTGGAGAAGAAGCAAGTCAGCTGGTGTTCTTTAAGCTGAGCGGTGAGCAGCGACGTTACCACACTGAGCTCTGCAGCCTGTCCGCATGATATGTAATCAAACTTTGAAGGGCACAATAATGTCTCGGCTTTTTGTTTGCTTTTTAAATGATGAAAAAAGTACAATAATACAGGAAAAACATTAAATTCTCTGGGTTAACATAAACATTTGAGCTGTCAAGTATCTAAAGACTGCCTGGGCCTTGTTTGCAGCCCGGGAGTTAACAATAATGAGCATTAAGCAGCAGGTATAGCAGAGGGAACTGTGATGTATTTACTTTGAGATACTTTTAGTCACTGCCTGCTTCTACTTCCTCTACTGGATTTCATAGGGTAAAAATACTGGATAATAATCAATAGGATAATAAAGTTG